>RCUC01106357.1:0-15297 GCA_003697995.1 Taxidea taxus jeffersonii
CCTTTCCTGATCGAACTCCTTTAAATGTCTGTCAGTGAAACAAAGGAAACTTTGGAGGGAGAAAAGAAAGGCATGGCTTTCTCAATCAATCTCTTTCACTTTGTTTACCTGTTACTATGATAACTTTTGACCTTTCAAAATGTCCATTGTCTCTTCTGGAAGATGAGCTAAGAAGACCTACCATCCAAACTTTGCATGAATGAATATTATGGGATGAAAACGTCCCCTCCTTCCTCTACACAGACAAAAATTCACTTGTTGATTAGTAACATCCGAGCAACAAAGAGTATAAATATTTGAAGATAGGGAATTTAAAGAGGTGAGTAAGGTTAAATGAAGTCATTTAACTGACTTCAGGGTGGACCCTGATCCAACTTGACTGGTGCCCTTATTAAAAGAGGAGATTAGGACCCAGACACACACAGAGGGATGACCATTTGAGGACACAGGGAGAAGATGGCCATCTGCAAGCCAAAGAGAGAGGCTATAGAAGAAAGTAATCCTGATGACAACTTGAACTCAGACTTCTCCCCTTCAGACTGTGAGATAATAGATTTCTATTGTTTAAGGTGCCACATCTGGGATACTTTGCTCTAGCAAACTAATATAATGAGGTTATGATTTATCTTAACTTAGGTTTAATGGCATATAGGTAATGTGGAAGGTAAATTTTCTTCCATACATTGTCTTCCTGAGTTTTCCGTCTTGGAAACCTATGAAAAGAAAGGCTGTAAGCATTTTGTTCAGATTTGCATGCCAAGTTTTCTTCATCTTTTTAAGGTCACAATATGACTTTTATTTGTATTCTTAAAATATTTCTTAAATTAAAACCTATCAATTTCGGGTCCCTCTAGGATCTTTCCAGCCTAACAACATTCCTGCTTGCCTGTGTAAGATTGCTAATGAAATTGCTGAGAAATTTCTTACTCTAATGGGCAAATTTACCACTTGGTGAGTGTGCATCTATCCTTAAAATGTTAATGGGTCTTATGTGCCCCCCTATAAGATGACACTGTCATCTTATACACTGGATACAGATGTACAATGAAGGAAAAACTCCTTTCATGCTGGTCACTTTACTTACTTTTCTCATTTCTAGTGCATCCAAATAGGATTTTCCAAAAGCCAGGTGGCTTGTGCTGCCCTACACCAGAAGTGATTGCTTTCCCACTGCCTTACTTGAGTAATGTGCTAATAGAAAACCAAGTTATGGATCTCCAGAACCAGGACTATAATAAAATCATAATGATATTGTTAGCAATCTGGCCCTAGTGCTGGTTCCTTCTCCTAGAGCAAAAGTGTCATAGAAATATAAAAACTCATCAATCACAAATATCACACAAGAACCAAGCCAACCGCTGAAATTTACACACAGTGTTGCAGGTGAGACTGAATTTCACTACTGGGAAGCAGTTTCTCTTAGAAAAGCCTAATTAGCACACTAATTGATGTTGCTGTCCTTTTCTGCATAGATCCTTATAAGTATGCTCTTATGTGATTTTTACAAGGTCATGCAAACAACAAAAAGTAAGACCAAGATTAAAGATCAGTTCTGTTACCAAACTCATACTGGCTTTCTGGAGCTTACATTTTAAACTTTGGGTGTTCAGTACATGGCTGGATCCATGTTTTGCCATCTCAGAAGTTGTAAACAAACAAGAAAAACAGATGAAAAAATAAATGCATAAATAGAGCAGAAAAATAACCCAGTTAATCAGCTGAAGTTAACTGGTAAGCCCTTGAGTCTTAAATATCATCTCAGCCGTTAGAGCTATTTTATAGATACCAACAGATGATGATAATGCAGCATGAAGAACAAGGGAAGACCAGAAGTCCAAGTTTCCAAGTAATAAATGGCATTATTATACTGACTTTTTTATTTGATAATTTGATTTGCATTCTTGGGAAATGCACACTCTATCACTAACAGTGTAATTGTGTTTGCTGTTTCCAACCTCTTACATCTGATTGTTATGTTAGTAGATTAGACTTCCTTAGACACTAGACTTGTAACTGAACCACTTCCAAAATGAAGCCTCTTTCAACAAGACTACCAATAAAAACAAATCATGCTGTTATAATGTGGCTTTCTAAAAACATGGCAAGTTGCTAGCTCATGCAGTTATCCCAAATCCAAAATTTTCACTCAACAAATACTTTTTGAATGCCTGCTCTATGCCAGATAATATTCTATCTCCTGAGGTATGAACAAAAATCCTATGCCTCATGGTCTAATTGAAAAAGTTAGACAATTATAAAGAAAAAATGCAGAATATTGTAGATCAACATGAATCAGGGTAGGGAAACAGGGACAACCATGCCAATAATGATGGGACAGTAGTTTGGTTACTTTAATTAGGGTGGTCAGGGAAAAGCTCACCAGTAAAATTACATTTAGGCAGAGACTGAGGGAGTAAGAAATCAAGCTATATTGATACCTGAACCAAGAGTGTTTCTGGTAAAGGACAAATTGAGTCATAAAGCCCTGACACGATATATGTGGTGTGCTCAAGAAATAGCAAAGGAGAGGAGCCTGGGTGGCTCAGTGGGTTAAAGTATCTGCCTTCGGCTCAGGTCATGATCTCAGGGTCCTGGGATCAAGCCCCGCATCAGGCTTTCTGCTTGGCAGGGAGCCTGTGTATCCCCCTCCCTCTCTGCCTGCCTCTCTGCCTACATGTGATCTCTGTCAAATAAATAAAATCTTAAAAAAAAAAGAAATAGCAAAAGAGTCAGTATGGTTGGAAGGTGGAGGGAAGGAGAGAACTAGAGGGATGAGCTGGAGCTGGACAGGGAGTGGTATGGGATCCTTTAAGTCCTTTTAAGTTGGTTGTTAGGACTTTGGATGCCATTTTGGGCAGAGAAGTAACATGATTTAGTGTTGAAAGGATCACTCTGCTTCTCTGTTAAAAATAGACCACACGAGGCAAATTGGCAGGAAGAATTCTAGTGTCACCCAGACAAGTGGTGGTAGTGGCTTAAACAAGGACAATAGTGAGTTGGCAAGAAGTGGTTGGATTTTAAATATATTCTGAAGGCAGAACCAATAAGCTTTCCTGACAGACTGAGTAATGAATATAAAAGAGAGGTGCTAAGGAGGATGCCAAGTTTTTGAACAACTGGAAAGGTGAAGTTGTGATTAACTGAGATGGGAAAGACTGGGGAGGGGTGAGTTTGTTGAAGGAGAGGCCAGATAAAGAAACAAATGTTCTCACAGTGTATTTTGAATTAATAGATCTAGGTTTAGGAAGAGTTTTGTTGAAAATAGGATGGGATTAGTTTTTAGAAAAGTTTACTTGGAACATGTTGAAGTTCTTCTGAAAAAAGCCTTTTTTTTTTTTTTAATTTTATTCTTTCAGTGTTCCAAGATTCATTGTTTATGTACCATACCCAGTGGTCCATCCAATACATGCCCTCCTTAATATCCACCACCTGGTGAAAGAAGCCTTCTTGCAGTAAATTGTGCTTAAGCTAAGATCTAAAGGATAAGTGTCATTTACAAAAGTGAAGAGAGACAGGCAGTAGTCTATGGAAAAGTCCAGTGCAGTACAGGCTCAGGAGCAGGATAAACCATGGCATATCACGACACAGTGGGCTGCACAACTTGTTTTGAAAAAGTAAGTGTATTTCAATTTAGTTAATATATTAAAGGATAGTTTGAGCATGGATAAATTTTGCATTTGCATATGTGTGACTCTGAGAGACACTGTTGAATGAAGAAAATCACATCTGGCTGAATCAAGCTGTGTAGGAACACACAAAATAAAACGTGCAGCACCTCAAATATCCAATGGTACTTCAGATGTCCCCTGAGTGTCACAGCCCAACTTGCTTTCCACTCACAGTAACATCTTTCCCTCTAATTTAAGGTAGCCTTCCTGCCGCCACTTGCCACTGCTCACAATCTGCAACCTTCTGATTCTCGCGTCCATGAACACACCCTTGGTCTTTTTCAAGGTCAGGGCCTATTTTTTCTGCAGCATTTATGGGTGTCTTAACCACTTGGCAGGTGTAAAACTGTGTTCCCATTTTTACTGGGTTTCTGTCTTTTTTCTATGTATGTCACAAATAAAATTTTAGAGTCTGCTATGCCCTTGATCCCACAAGACTTAGGGCTTATATTGTGTAATTTTGCATAGCCCATGGTTTTTAGGAAGGCACATACCATGTTTTGGCAGAATTGACTGTAATAAAGGGGGCCCAGGGGATTTGGGAGCATAGAGTGATATCAGACAAGGGTGGAGGGTGGCACAAGAGGAAAAGGTGGAAAGTGAGGTGGAGAACTGAGAAGAAAAGGGCTTCCACATAAGACAACATGCATGGTTTAGACTCCACTATAGGGTAAGTTATAAACTATGAAGGCTGGCACAGTTGTATTTGGGAAAGACCACATGGTGTGTGGGGATTAGATAGAAAGTCAGTGAGACTCTACTCAAGAAACTCATTGAGGAGCTTGTTTCTTTAATACAGGCTGGGCAAGATGGTGGCTTGGTCAGTGACTGCAGAGATGGACAGAAGTGGACAAAACTAAATCAAATTCTGCTTACTGGTACATTCCTAAGCCCATCAATCTGGAATATACCCACAATGATGTACGAGCAAGCAAAGTAGCCAAATAAAAGGGAAAACTTCCAGAATGTTACGCACTTACTTCTATACATTTGAATATTTCCCTTTTGTTCCATCCTATTTTTTTTTTAAAGATTTTATTTATTTATTTAACAGACAGCAGAAGTAGGCAGAGAGAAAGGAGGAAGCAGGCCCCCTGGTGAGCAGAGAGCCCGATGTGGGGCTCGATCCCAGGACCCTGGGATCATGACCTGAGCCAAAGGCAGAGGCTTTAACCCACTGAGCCACCCAGGCGCCCCTGTTCCATCCTATTTTTGAACTTAATGCTATTGAGAAATAATAAGACTGCAAATGAAAAATATGGTAATTATAGTAATAATAATAATAATAATAATAATAACAGATGCACACTGTATAAATGTATACCTTTTGAAACTAAACATTTTGGTACCTATTATTCATCTAGATAATAGGGACAATAACATCAGACAGTTGGGAGAGGGTGGTGGGGTTACATTATATGTTTAAATAAAAAAGCTTAAATTAAAAAAAATAAGTTTATTACCTGCTAAAACCCCTTTGGAGTGCTTCTACCAGACTGGCATATGGTAAGTATTATCAGGAATATACTTACTAGTATTTCAAAATGTTTCATATACATTGCATCAGTCCTTCTTCATAATAGCCTCTGAAAGGGTATTAAAACGTCAATGTTTTGAATGAGGAAGTAGAAGGTCAAAAAATTAATCAACTTGTTCAAAACCACTGCTAAATGACAAGCTAGGTCCTCTGGCAGTGTTCAGACTTCAACTCCACCTGCCACACCTGCTCTATCCCAGGATATAGAGGGATAAAAACATGAGTCATGCAGAGCAGGTGAAGAGTATCACTCATGTGTCCTGACAACCACTACTCTGCATCCCTCCTAAATTCCCTCTCAGGCCTCCATCTCCCTGAGCAACCTGACTGCAAGCATCCAGTGAGATCTGCAGCCCCAAACTCCATTAACGAACTCTAGGCTTCATAAAGTGAAGACTTGTGAAGTTCTTCCAGGAAAGGGCCTTTATCCTTTAGCCAGAAACACTGTTCTATGTTAATTAGCACAAGGTGGAATCAGTTCTGGAATTAAGAAGCTGAAATGGTTGGATTTCAGTCCACATCTGATAAACTCCAATCACATCATTCTCACTAATCAAACCCCCACCTAGTTCAGAGAATCAAAGATAACCTCCTTTTTTTTTTTCTTTCTTTCTTTCATTCACATTCAACGAAGGAGTAAATGGGAAATGTTGACAATGCCATCACCTTTTCTTTTGTTTCTGAATCAAAAGTGTCCATAAACCTTAGAGAAAGGTCTCAAAGCAGAGATTCAGTATTCAATGCTCCAATCCAAAGGTGGTCTCATTCAAGGAGAAATCACCTTTTGGGAAATTATCAAGCCTTCTCACCCATTTCATATCCCAAATAATGTCCTCTCCTTTCTTCCTAGGGTGCAACAAAATATTATGATTCTGCAGACCTTTTGCATAAGCAAGTCTGAGTGTAGAAAATAGTTTCATAAGAGCCTAGGGATGGAATACTGGGAAAGTCACTCCAGCCAGTAGTATGGTAAGGGGTGGTTCTCAGGCAAGATGGCTACATCTTGAGTGCATCATCTGTCCCTGTGATTCTCTCAATAATTCTAGGGAATGTTTGCAGACTAATTTCTTCTTTCACCACAGCATTTTATTATTTGTTGATTATGCTCAGGTAAGTTAATTACTAGTAAGAAGATAATGAAAAGCCCAAAGCTTGCAGTTAAGTGGAGAGGAGCATTCAAGCATAATAGAGGTTTTAAGTGTTTTCATTTCCTTCCATTTTTGAAGAACCTGAAGAGCTATCACCTTCCCCTCCACCTAATGCCTTTGAAATCAGGAATTAATGCAATGGAAAAATCATCAGGCTAAAAGCTGCTTTTTGCCAGGGTGCCAAAGGACACTTTTTCAGTGATTCAGGGATGAAGCTCAGCAAAGTTTTATTTCTTTGATGTGTTTGCTTGATTTATTACTGGGGTTTATGATACTAGGCCTGAGGGGATTCAAGCAGAATTTAACATATACAAATAACTATCTTTTCAGCCAGAAAAATCCTGAAATCATAGAAAAATAAGTTTTCTGTGTCCTGCATGACAAATGGAGAGCAGATGATTAGGGAAACGGGGTTGACCTCTCTGTGCCATTTGGGTCTTGTTCAAAGAATGGCAGACTTGAGTCTGCAGTGGGATTTAGAAAATAGGTCAGAGAGTCTGAGAAGCCCCTGTGTTTCTGCAGCTTAGATATGGGTATGATGTGGGACGGGGGGCACATATAGGGCCCTATCAGCTTCACTCCAATGGGTGACAGGGAGACATCAGGATATTTTAAAACATGAGGTTTAGGGGAGAGTGATTATATTTAATACTTTAAAGATCACTTTGGGTCTTTAAAGGTAAATGCATGAAGAAGGAAATGAATCAATAGGGAAAACTGGTTAAAAAATAGCCTAGGGTCACCTGGGTGGCTCAGTGGACTAAGCCTCTGCTTTCAGTTCAGGTCATGGTCTCAGGGTCCTGGGATGGAGCCCCTCATTGCATCAGGTTCTCTGCTCAGCAGGAAGCCTGCTTCCCCCTCTCTCTCTGCCTGCCTTTCTGCCTACTTGTGATCTCTCTCCTTCTGTCAAATAAATAAATAAAATCTTTATTAAAAAATAGCCTAAAGAGCTAAGTTTATAAGGTGTGATTGTTTCCTAGGGCTTCTGCAGGACAGTATCTCAAACTGTGTGGCTTAAACAACAGATATTTATAGTCTCACAGTTCAGAGGCCAGAAGTTTGAGATCAAGGCTACAGGAAGGCTATGCTCTCTCAGAAGTACTAGAGGAGAGTCTGTTCCTGGCTCTCCCCTGGTTTCTGGTGGTTTGTGGGCAATGCCTGTGTTCTTTGGCTTGTGGAGTCATCACTCTGACTTCTGCCCTCCTGTTGTCTTTTAGATATGTCTCTGTCCAAATTTCCCCTTTTTATAAAAACACTGGCCATGTTAGATAAAGGGCCTGCCCCACCCCAGTATGTCCTCACCCTAATGAATTACATTCGCAACAACCCTATTTCCAAATTAGGCCATATTCTAAGGGACTAGGGTTCAAACTTCAACACAGTCACTTTACGGAAATAATTCCTGTTACTTTTCTCTGTTTCACCCTCCCTCCCACCCTCCCCTTCCTGCTTCCTTTTTCCTTTATTAACTAGTTCTCTTTCCTTGCCCAGCATTGTTCTGGGTGGTCAGCAGTACAAAGCCCTGTCCTCATGGAGCTGAGGAGTGAAGGGATAATTAACCTCCTTTCCCTGGAAAGAAGAGGAGGATCACACAGTGAAGGCACCTTCTCTGACATCTTACTTCTAAAAGATCCTGGATGTGGAATTCCATTAAAGTGTCGTTTTCCCAAAGTCCCTTCTTGTCCCCTGCAAGTATACTACCAGATACCTCCCCAGAGCCTCTCCTGGAGAAGCTGAGTTTCAAGTAAGAGGTTTGGTAGAGAAGGGCATGGAATGAATGTTTAGGTTAGCAGGGAAGTGTTACAGGCTTTGTGGACTCCTTTAAAGGGTTCTGTTTGGGGTGCCTGGGTTGTTCAGTCAGTTAAGCATCTGATTCTTGGTCTCAGCTTGTCTTGATGTCAGAGTCATGAGTTCAAGCCCCGTGTTGGGCTCCACACTGGGCATGGGGACTATGTAAAAGAAAAAAATAAGTAAACAGTAAGAGGAAGAAGAAGAGGAAGAAGAAGAAGAAGAAGAAGAAGAAGAAGAAGAAGAAGAAGAAGAAGAAGAAGAAGAAGAGGAGGAGGAGGAGGAGGAAAAAGAAGGAGAAAGAGTTCTCCCTGCGTTCTTTCTCTTTCCCTTTCATTTGCAGAAGGAGACCCTTTGATTCTAGGGAGGTCAGGAGACCTGAGTTCTTTTCTTTGTTTTGTTTTTTTTTTTTTTTAAGATTTTTATCCATTTATTCGACAGACAGAGGTCACAAGTAGGCAGAGAGGCAGGCAGAGAGAGAGAGAGAGGAAGGGAAGCAGGTTCCCTGCCATGCAGAGAGCCCAATGCAGGCCTCGATCACAGGACCCCGGAATCATGACCCGAGCCGAAGGCAGAGGCTTTAACCCACTGAGCCACCCAGGCACCCCCTGAGTTATTTTCTAAAGGGAAAAATATGAGGTTGGATGTTTAGAGTTGGCTCCAGGCATAAGAAAGAGGATAAATAAGAACTTTGATTTCCCTTCCTGGTAGTCAGCTCCTCATCCTTGGAACAGAGAATCAGGGACTCTGTAGGCTTAAATTCCAAAAGGGCTAGAAGGATCCATAACAATTTGTGGGGAGGTTGGGAATGGGAATGTGGTATACCCAGGTATTTTGTAACTTTAATCTATAAGTGTAATTTGTAACTTTAATCTAAAGATGTGTCCCATTCATCCCATCTTTGCTCTTTTATTTTTTTACTTTTTATTTATTTTTTTATTGTGTTATGTTAGTCGCCATACAGTACATCATTAGTTTTTGATGTAGCATTCCATGATTCGTTGTTTGCATATAACACCCAGTGCTCCACGCAATCCATGCCCTCCTTAATACCCATCACCAGGCTCACCTAATCCCTCACCCTCTCCCTTCCAAAACCCTCTGTTTGTTTCCCAGAGTCCATAGTCTCTCATGGTTCCTCTCCACTCTAATTTCTCCCCCTTCATTTTTCCTTTCTCCTAATGTCTTTGCTCTTTTAGAGTTATTTTACCTTCTAATGCACTGCCTCTCCCAATATGCCCACCCTATCCCTAGAATGAGATGCAGGCGCAAAAGAATATTCTCATGTTCATCCCATCCCTCTGCCTCTGGTTTGTTGTATTTTAACTACATTCCAGGGTCTGGTCTCTGTTTTAAGATGAGTTCTTAGTCACGAAGGTTTTACTCTTCTCATATGAATAGAATCCAAGTTATCTCAATGGTTCTCCAGCATGGTTTTAGATTATCTGAAAGCTAAATTTAGACTAAAACTGAGGAAGAAAAAAAAAAAAAGAAAGAACACTGTATAATTTGAGAAATGAGCAGGTGTTTTAAAGTCAGACTAACTTGGGATTGAATCCTGGTCCATCTGCTTGTTAACTATGAGCATGTTTTAAAATGGAGAAAATATCAGACAAGGTAATTGTGGGGAAAAAAAAGTGATGCAATCATATGTGTTAGGTGCCCAGGAAGGGGGCTAGACCAGCCAATAATATTTAATATGATGTTGTTTTTATTATTTAGCCAAATTAATAAGTTTCATGTCCTGTTCTTGATGTGACACAGATTGGTATTACCAGTGCTGGTTTCCAATTTACTTCCATATGGAGTGAGGGGTCCAGGAGGATGATGATGCGATGGGAACTTCAGTGCATATAGGAATTTCCAGAAACTGATTTTCCCACAATGAGCACAGTGTGGATTACTCTGAATTAGTCCACCAATTTTAATGTATAGGTCGTATGCTTATAAAGAAATTCACATCCACATTTCATGAAAATAATTACATATGTATATTATGTATAATATAGATATAGATATAGATAAAATTATCCAGGAGACTGATCAGAAAATTCTGAAATAGTTCTGAAGAAAAATTGCAATTATGAACATAGATCTGATAATTCTAAACTAAATGAACATTAGGTTATAAAAAACCTTTACTCAATAGCACATTATGTGCACAAAACTTGTCCTTATAAATAACATTTCACATGAAATGAACCCTTCATGCTCCTCAAGTACCCTTTAAAGCAAGCATGTAACTGCCACTATTTTACAGTGGAGAAAAGTAAAGTTCACAAAACTTAAAGAGTTGGACGAAAATCATCCAAGTACTAGGTTAGGACAAGAACACAAGTATTTTGGTTTAAGTTCTATATTTGCAGTACTAACTTAATAAAACTTATTAAGCGATGTGATTAAAATGTTAAATCAATTATACTGGACTATTTAGACCTTGAAATATGAACTATATCCGGTTTGTCCAATATTTTATTCCCAGCTCCCAGCACCAGCACATAAATTTCTAATAAATATTTATTCAATTGATTAAATAAAAAGATTGTTTCTGAGTCAGCCTATGCTTCAAAAGTTATCAAAATTGCCTATAAGCAATGAGCACAGTTAGAACATTGAGTTTTAGGTGGCCACAGTTCTAGAGTCCATCAATTTGAACTCGTGAGAGAAATGTGTATGTGTGTGTAAATGTGTGTGTATGTGTGTCTGTCAACGGAAACTGAAGGGGTTATAGTACTGAGGAACTAGTGTGAGGGACTAGGCATCATGGAAAATATTACAAAATATAACTTTAATGCAAATCAAATATTATTACCACAAACTAATCTTAAAATTATTTGGGGAATTTTACTATTCCAGATATTACCTGTATTTGGGATCAAATAATATTAGAGTAGATGTGTCACCTTTAGAGATCATTTATTCAAGGGGTCAGCGAACTATGTCTTATAGGTCAAATTTGCCCACTCCCTGCTTTTGTAAATGGGAACACAGCCATTCTCTGTGAATGTAACAGAATGTTCCATTCTCTTATATGGTGTCTATGGCTCCTTTCACATTAAAATGGTAGAACTAAGTAGCTGCAACAGAAAATATATGGCCCACAAAGCCTAAAATATTTGTGACATCGTGGATGGAACTGGAGGGTATTATGCTAAGTGAAATAAATCAGGAAAAGACAAATACCACATGATTTCATTGATATGTGGAATCTAAAACAAACCAATAAACATTAAAAAAAAAAAAAAACAGAAACAGACCTATAGATACAGATAAAAACTTGATGGTTGCCAGAAGGAGCCAGGGGTGGAGATAGACAGAATGGGTGAAGGGGTAGGAGTTACAGGTTTCCAGTTATTAATGAATAAATCCCAGGGATGAAAGGTACAGGAAAGAAATATAGTCAGTGGTATTGTAATAATATTGTATGGTGACAGGTGGCCAGCTACTTTTGGGGTGAACACAACATAACATGTAGGGTTGCCCAGTCACTACATTGTATACCTAAAAATAGTGTGGAAATTACACTTCAATAAAAAAAAAAGTTTGCTAACACCTGATTTATTCTACACCTCTTACTTTGCAGATTGAAAACCCTGCAGTCCTGATGGATGACAGGACCTGTTCAACATTACAGTCTTAAAGGCAGGTTGGGACTAGAGTTCAGTTCTCTTAAATGCCAGTCCTTAATACCTTCCATTATCACAGTGTATCCCAGTGTCCTATTCTGAAGAGCTACTCTGATTCACAAACTATTTAGTTCTATTTTGTTATAAAATACACTTATTTTATTTCCTATATATATGGTTTGTATTGTCTATGCAAAGCCCAGCATCTTCCAGCTGCTTTGTAACAGCTGCCACCCAAGAGCACCTGGGACCAGTAAACGCCCAGGGGAAGTTGCAACATCATTAACCAAGCTTACAAAAGCTGAGTTGAAAACTGTCATAAAACCACAGAAAATTTCATAGAAAATTGATCTTAAAAAGTGATGCCTCACCAAAAACTCACAGGCCAATTTTATTAAGATCCCAGTTAGATATTCTCTTTCAGAGGGTCCTCCATAAATATAAACAATAGACATGTATTGCTCAATGGTGGGATTTGGAAAATGGAGAGGGAATGGATCTGGACACCCCACCAAAGTAGTAGATATGGTGGTGTAAGGACACCAGCAAGTTATAGCGAATATCTGAGCCATGTTTCCCTTATGAGGTGGAGAGTGAGAATTGGCTTGACCAATGAAGTTTAATGAAGCCAAGATGGCAGAATGCCTACTGAAACTCTGGGAAATGTACAAATCATGGAAGCATGCCAAATTGCAAACAGGGTGAAAAGGAGCCCCCAAAAGCTGAAGAAAATAGTGCCATCCTAAATGTGGAAGAGAATCAAGGAAAGCGATTCGATATTAATGGAAGAAGCCAGTGTCCAAAGCCAGGGTTAGAATGTGAAGCAGTGTAAGGAATTAGAGGGCTGAGACCCTGAGCATGATGGCAGCTTCAGGTACCTACCCCAGCATAGCATTTGTGCTGGTTGACTGCACCTAATGGGCCAACAAAGTGGGTGAAATTAAGGAATAACTCTTTCACCAGAGGATGTTCCAGAGTTTCTTATTAATTAACAAATCAGTGAATCCCTTCATAAATGAGTATTCCTGGTACATCACTACAAATCTGGGTGGGTGTCAGAGACTTTTTGATAACCCAGTATTGCTTGTTTTGGAGAATTTACTCTCTCCTAAACCATATCAAAATGCTGTGGCTATCAAAATAGGACCTCCACTTCCCATCAACGGAGTGGGCAGCTATAATAGTCACAATTATAAACTGCTGGTATCTGATTCAACCCTTTCTAATTTAGTGGGGAAAAAGAAGGATTTATTATTATGTGGCACAAAGAATCAAGAGTGTAACAGAGTCACACATGCATGAGGATGAATGGCCAGAAACAAAGCCCAAAGATGGCAACAACACAACTCGGACATGTGTTGTGTCAAAAGCTACCCTTGCCATGGATACATTCAAATGACACTTGCTCCTTACCATTGCTCTATTTTAGATGAATCTTCCACGGATGAGTATGATGGAGTGAATGTAGTACTCATGCCTATTCTCTGGATGCAAGGGAGGCTGGAAAAAGTGATTACAGTAGAGTAACAGATCGCAGAGGCTGTGTTCATTATCTGGTAAATTATTAGAAACATAGCAAAAGTCCTCAAAGAATTAGGGTATTCATAAAATATAGCACTCATTCACTACCCTAAGCCAATGGCAGAGACAAGGTCCCATCTTCCCTGAACCTAACATTAGATGCAAGTCATAGCATATGGGCTGGACTGGATCAATGAAGCTTGGGGAAGTGGTATAGATGTTGAAAGATGGTAAATCACTTGTTTAGATCAGGAATCATAAATACCACACATAGTTTTGTCCTGCTGACTGCATCACTTTGACACGTGGCAAGATTACTGAAAGATGGAGCTCATACACAGGAAATGCAAGCTAAGAGATATTGTAAGGGACAAGTGTGTGATGGCATTAAAAACACCTGTATTTTGTTGTGTCTGAAGCCATACAATCCCTGGATTTTACAAATTCCTGAACTGTCATTCTCATTTTCTTCCTTAAACTAAAAAACCTAATGCAATGCTCATTGTTTAGATCTGTGTCCTTACTAAGTGAAATGCTGGACAGGGAGTACCTGGATAAGAAATATTCTTCACAGGAATGAAAAAAATAGTGTTCTGATGTACCCCTGAGATGTGAATATTTCAAGGAGAAGAGAAATGAGATGCATAAGATATTCACTCTTTTCTTATATAGACATTGTATCACCTCCTGCCTGCCAATTCTTCAAGAGTTTTAAAGTTGGTGACTTAGAACTGTTTGACTGGGACAGGCTTTCTAGTGAGTTTAGTTATGCACATACACACGCACAGCAGCACCTGGATGATTTTCTCCCTCTATGTGCCTAGAACACGTTGGATCTAATACAACAAGGTCCCATGTAAGGTGGTTAGCAGCATATCTATACCAACTTTCTTAACCTCTCTCCCTCTTTCTTCTACTCTACACTCATGCTTTCATATCCTCCATTACACCTCTTTATATCTAGTTAGGCTAATGCTACCCTTTTCATGTATAAAGAGAGAAGGAAGGGACAGACAAAAAGGGAGCTACCAGGAAGTCTGCACCCTAAGGTACTTCCTCTGGCCCAAGTTATCAGAGAACTCTGCATTGGGATGTTAGGCAAAGGCTCTGGGAAATAAAAAATGTGATTTGCTTTTGTTTTCCTCTTCTCCTTTTGTGGATGTTGTTAAATTAAACCAGGGCTGGGTGGAAGTTAAAGTGATAAAGGAAAATTTTACTCAGGCCTATTGTAATAGGAAAAAAAAAAAAAAGAACCCATTATAGAACTGGGCTTCATTCTGAACAGAACAAGGACAGTGAGGATCTGTATTGAAAAGTTGATAGGGACAGTGAATGGAAAATTACCAAGAAGAGATATGAGCTTGGGGTGGGGGTTGGTCTGGAGTTCTTTTTGCAAAACCAACTTAATAGGATCCCTGCTGAGTCATGCCAGGACATTCAGATACAAAGGGTGGGAGATTCGTGGTAAACTGACTTAGAATTATTGCTAAAATTTTACAAGGAAGTATATAGATGGACCTAGAAGAAGTTTAAGGGGACTGACTAAAGTTTGGTCAGGCAAAGAATTTTGTCAATATTTTCCTTGGAAACTGATAGAGAAGAGCTGTGGCCACATTGATAAAGCAGAGTTTGGGGAATATTGATCCCCTTTATTACAGGAGCATTTTTATAATCTCAAGAATGCAGTGATAACTGGAAAAGTGTGCCCTAGACATTGTACAAAATATTTTCACCTTTATTATTCATTTAGTTCCTATGAAAATTCTATTCGGTAGATTGTTATTTCAAATCTACAACAGAGACATATGTGAATCAAGAGACTGTGCTACCTAATGCAAAAAAAAAAAAAAAAAAAAACCAAAAAACTTATCAATGGGAATACCTGGCATGAAATCAGGTTTGTCTGAAGTTTTCGTTTGCTGCCTTACACCTGGTACCTGAGCTGTGACTCTGATATGAAGTGAATCAAATTTCCTTATTTATTTATTTATTTATTAGATTAAAAAAAA
>RCUC01106362.1:0-12047 GCA_003697995.1 Taxidea taxus jeffersonii
CACTGAACACAGTCACCTGCCCACATTTAATTTAGTGACCAGAAAAGAAGACCTGTATTGCCACAACCTGTTCAAAATAGTTATGAATCATCAAATGTAGATTTGGGACAAGAAGGAAGACAGAATGACCTTGGGCAGGGAAATAATGACTTCCAGATCAGGGAATGTTTCTCTGAGGAGATGACGTGTGAACTGAAACCTGGATGGTGTGATGGCACTGGTCTTGTGCATCACGGACCCTGGTGTGCGAAGCAGGGAACTGGACAGGGGTGGTTGGTCACGGAAGGTCCAGCAGTGCAGGAAACACCTGAGGACGAGAGTGAGTCAGCCAGGCGAAGCTGTGGGTGGGGATGGGTGGAGGCCTCTCAGGCTATAGAAGAGGCCAGTGGGATGGAAAAGGGATGTAAACCAATTTGTAAACTAGGGCAAGATGAACGAGACGGGCTAGGTTGCAACCCTGGTGAAGATGACTTCAGAGGGGAAGATTCAGATTCCAACATTGCAAAATTAGTGATAAGTATGTGTGTGCAAAAGGAAGGTACTCAGTTTCACCTCAGTATTTGGAGGAGATTCTGTGAAGAAAGAGCCCATGGGGTTGAATCCTGGCTGCGGACAAGGAGTTAGCCAGTAGCCAGAGGTGGGAAAGTTGATCTAGGCATGGAGCACAGCTTACACGGAGGCTTAGACACTTGAAATAACATGACGAAAACACTCAGTAAGGCATTACCAGCGTGTAATGTTGGGGGGTGTGAGTCAGGGCGTGATGGGTGAGGAGGCTGAAGGCATGCTTGTGAGCTCTGCTTTATTTAGTGTAGGCCAGTACTTACTTACCTTTTAAAAAGTTGAGAGTCCCAGGTAAGAATAGTCAAGTTGGTTTTCTCATGGTGCAGTGAGAGGTTGGCCTTGGATGATCTTCAAGAACACTACCAGCTTTTACATTCCCGGTCTCTAGTAGATGCTCAATAAAAGTTTACTGAACAAATGAACTATGAACAAGCTTCATTTTTTCCCTACCGCCTAAACTTTGCTCATCCCTATAAATGGCTGTGTCCTGGCCCAGCCCTGCAGGATCCATGAAGTGGCCCCGACCACCAGCCTCCATCCACTTACCCTTGCATCAGACTAACTGCTTCAGTTTTTCACAAAAGAGGCCTTGTCCATTTTCACATGTATGTTTCTTCTTTTTCCAACTAGAGTGTGAGCCCTGAGACATCAGGGTCATACTTCATGTAAGTCAATATATCTACCACTATTTGGTGCATTGCACACATTGTATATATACAACAAAAATACTGAATTTCCCCATTTGATGGATGGACTTAATTGAATTTCAACCTCAAAGGCAATTCTCAAATTTCTTGCCACTCCTAGAAGATCAAGAACTATCTAAGCAAAAGAGGTTGAAAGAGTGCTGGGATTAAAAATAAGGGGTGCCTCTCACAAAGTTGTAAGAACTTCCTAGTGAGGGTTTTGAAGAATGCTACTCTATAAATAATTATAAGTGTGGTGTTTGAAGCATGAGCTTTTTGGGAGAACTAGAAAGTCCATGAATGCTTTAAAAAAAAATTAGAAAAGAGTTTTGAGTGTTTTAAAGGTAGAAAAATACATCACTGCCCATGTTGTCTTCCAAGAGCCTTGGTCCTCGTGTCAGTCAGTAGAGGCTGGGTTATACTGAGGTAACAAATAGCTCCCAAATTCCAGGGACTAAGAACAATAAGGAGTAATTTTTGGCTCATGCCCATCATAGGTCAGCAAGGCCCTCTGCTTCTTACAGTCATTTGGAGACCCAGGCTACCATTTTGAATTGCTGGTCCCCATGACAGAACAGCTTGCATGACCCAATCCACCCACAGAGAGTTTAGGAATTGCAATGCTACCTCGTGCCTGGATGTAGGGACTACCGGGAACAACCAGAGACCCAGACTATCCTAATCCCAGTGACCCACAAGCCAGCCAAAGACAGAGCTGCAGGCACAGATATTTGTCTTTTCCATAATACCCCGTTTTCAGGTGTAGGCAGATTCATAAGGATATTCATAGGCATGGCCTTGTACCACAGATCCCGCGCCACCACTGTAGTCTTGGCTCCCTTGCCAGAAAGGGAAGCCTTTGCTTTTTGTGAAAGTCTGAGTGTGGATCACCTAGTACGTGACTCACCCATTCTCTGGCACCGGGCCCTTCCCACTGCAGGAGCTACTCCCACGCAGGGCTTGTCTGTCAGACGGCAGGGCTCCTGTATGTGGGGCTGGCTGGCACCGGGGCCAGGCCCAGCCTGGATGCCTCAGCTTGAGAATCCGCCATTTGGGGCTACATTGGCTGTTCAGAGCTGCAGGAGCCCAGCCTGCTGATTTGTTGCAAGATACCTCGAAGGAAAGCCACTGACACCTGTTTCTTTAGCTGCCAGAGAGTGGGACGTGTGTGCCAGTGACTTTGCTGTCGGCTAGCCACAGTGAGTACTCCCACATCCTCCTTCTCCTTCCAGTGACTTCCTTTGGAGAGGAATTTCAGAGATGAGCAACCTATTATGATTCTCCAGTTGTGAGGGTTTGTAATTTGGGGTTTCATTAATAACACACACAGTGAATAAGTAATAAAAAAGAATTTTGTTCTTCGGAGGCGCTTTATGTAATTCAATAAGTTCTCTAGACTGGTATGAAAATATTTTGTTTTTATCACCCTGTGCTCCTCTGATCCCATCCAGATATCAGAGTCCGGGAAATTGGAATCTTTAAAGAAATTACTATTTTTTCTGATAACCTAAAAACGATTAAGTTCTGATGACCGAAAAATGATTTTTTCTGATGACCTAAAAATGATTAAGCAAATACAGAATGGAATTAACTGTTTTTTAATCATTATTTCCCCTCATCAGCCTTTGTAATGTTTTATCTATAATTTAGACTTTTATTCGTAGGCATCATCACTTTAAAGTCTCCCTGAACACAGAGGAATATGTTTACACCTTCACAAAAAAAAGTCCTGCAGTTCCAACAACTAACCTATGGCATTAAGAATTTGATCCTGAACCTTATTTTCCTCAGACCAGACTTTCTCAGGAGGAAGGTAGCCTTTGGGGAGATTTCTTTCAGTTCATAAGCCTGTCTGCATTGTGCCTATCTTCGAAAAGGGGAGAGGATGCCCAAATGCCTCTGTTGGCGCTGACTTTCACAGCATTCCTTGAAATACTGCTGTGGTAGATGCTTGGCTCTTCTTCCTTTTCCTGAAGGATTCTGGATCACTATTTCTGGAGGGTAAATTTTGAGAGTTTAGTTTTGTTTAACTGGGGCGCCCAAGTGGCTCATTTGGTGAAGCAGCTGCCTTCGACTCAGGTCACCATTCCCGGGTCCTGGGATCAAGAGGACCTCTGCTCAGCAGAGAGCCTGCTTCTCCCTCTTTTTCCCTGCTCATGCCCTCTGTCGCATAATAAATAAATAATTTTTTAAAAAATCTTAAAAAAACAAAAACTTTTATTGTTTGAATTTTGAATTCTTGAATTTGAATTTTGACAAAGTGTGTTTTCCCCTTCTACAGGAAACTCACAGACAAAAGAATGAGGCTTGACTTTATCTCACGTTATCTTTGGTTTACTTTATTCAATTTCCTTTTTCCGAGTTCATTTCTATTCTTTGAGTTTGGAAACATCAACTTGTTTGTAACTCAGAGAAATGATTTCAAGTACTTTGCTGGGCAAATAATTAGGCTTAGAAGACTGCAAAACATTAAGTGGGGCGCCTGAGTGGCTCAGTACTTAAGTGTCTGCCTCCAGTTCAGGTCATAATCCCAGAGTCCTGAGTTGGACCCCCACATCAGGCTCCCTGCTCTGTGGGAAGCCTGCTTCTCTCTCTCCCACTCCCCCTGCTGTCTTGCTGTCTTTCTCTCTGTCAAAAAAACAAAAAAAAAAAAATCTAAAAAAAAAAAAAATTAGAAAGTTAAAAAAAAAAAGACTGCAAAATGTGTACTTTATGCCTGTAGGGCTTGTATCCTAAAAGGGCACTAGCCCAAGTCCTGTTCTGACTGTATTTGCATGATATAGAGTTCCAGCATCATTGTCTTTTTGCAAAATGAATGAAAATTTGAAGATAGAATCCAAGATTCTTATTCAAAGATATTGAGATCAGGGAACAGCATGGAGCCTGGTGATTGCTTGGTCTTTCTAAAATTAGGCCTGGGATCCGATGCATGTGGTCTGGGTTGGACCTGATTTGTCCTGGGTCTGGGCCATAATGGGTCACAGTGTCTATGGAGAACAATATTTCCAAACATGTCTAAAAAAAATAATAGAACCAACTAAAGGTCAGTCTCCCTTTTATTATCAGCATGTTGCAGTGATTCTAAACCACCTCACTGATAAAATACTTAGTTCTCACCCCTGGGGCAGAGCACTCCCACTGCCACCCGCCCTTCCCGACTTGGTACTGCACCTGCATTATGCAAGATTGGACTTAATTCACTAGTGGAAAAACAGTCTGCTTTAGAACACACTGGCTTTTGCCACAAAACCATAGTTTAGCATGTGGTCTAATTATCTTCAATCCCATTATCTTGGGTATTCATGTCTTCTGCGTTTATTCTGCGTTTTATTTTTTTTTCTCTTAACATATTCTTGATCTCTCAAGCCTTCTGTGTGTCTTTTATTATTTATTTATTTATTTGACAGACAGAGATCACAAGTAGGCAGAGAGGCAGGCAGAGAGAGAGGAGGAAGCAGGCTCCCGGCCGAGCAGAGAGCCCAATGCGGGGCTCCATCCCAGGACCCTGGGATCACGACCTGAGCCAAAGGCAGAGGCTTTAACCTACTAAGCCACCCAGGCACCCCCTTCTTTGTGTTTTTTAAAACACGTATTTCTCTTAATGTAATCTTGATCTCACAAGCCAATAGACTCTGGTTTTATTCTAGTTAGGGGTGGGTCTGTAGAATCATGCTGTCTTTGAGTATCATTCTTGAATCTTTTGATTGCGATGAACAAGCTCCCAAGTCACACTACTTTAAGTCCCAATGGTGATTTTATTAGAAAGATTCTAGGGTATCTCACAGAGCCCAGGGCATGAAATATAGAGTTCTGAGCATCACCAGGACTTCTTTTTTAAAAGTCGTTTTCTTTCTTTCTTGGTCTATCTGTTTCATTTTGCACTGTCCTTCTTTTTGTAGTTGAGTTCTTCTCAGTTACATATCACGGGGGGTTGGCCTCGATTCTGTGTATTAGTATCACCTGGAGAGTTTTTAAAAACTCATTCATCCCTGAATGTTAACAATTAATGCGATCTAGGTGAAAGGGTGTGTAGGTGTTCACTGTACCATTCTTTCAACTTTTCAATAGTCCCGAAATTATTCAAAATAAAATAAATAGTTTTGGGGGAATTATTAGTGTCTGACCCTTACTGCCAGAGATTCTGCTTCAGTGGGTCTAGACTGGCGTCCAGACATTGGCAATTTTTTTCAAACTCCTTTGGGAACAAAGTCAGAAATGATTGCTATGGGCTGCTCTCTTTGTCCGCTTCTCTAGAAGAGAGTGAGCCCCCTTTCTTCTCTCCTATGGAGGTTTGACAATCCCTGGGGTGAGGACTGGTTGGGACCATCTTTAAAACGGCTTCACACACAGTAAACATGAGAGATGTAAGCAGTTTCCAGACCCACATGGGTGCTGTGGGGGCCAGCGAGGTAAAAGTATTAAAAATAATAATCATAATAGGTGTCCAAAAGAAATGAAAATTGAGTTCTGAACGGCTAAATTCGAGAACATCTGGCTGTTGAGAAGTTAAAGCCTTTATTTCCTATTACAGCCATTTTTCTTTTTAAAAAAGTTTTATTTGTTTATTTATTTGCTTGGGAGGGGAGTGCAGGACTAGAGAGGGAAAGAGTCTCAAATAGACTCTGTGCTCAGTGTGGAGCCTGATGCGGGGCTTGATCTCAAAACAAAAACCAGGACTTAGATGCTTAACCGATGAGCCACCCAGGTGCTCCCCCCTATTAGAGCTATTTTTCAAATTATGTCTTTGTTTTTATTTTTTTAAAGATTTTTTATTTATTTATCTGACAGACAGATCACAAGTAGGCAGAGAGGCAGGCAGAGAGAGAGAGGAGGAAGCAGGCTCCCGGCCGAGCAGAGAGCCCGATGCGGGGCTCGATCCCAGGACCCTGAGATCATGATCTGAGCTGAAGGCAGAGGCTTTAACCCACGGAGCCACCCAGGCACCCCGATGTCTTTGTTTTTAAATAATGGAATGATGGGGAATTTTTCTGTTCTTTTGAAAGTTCTGTATAGCAAAATACAAATTAAATCTATTTAACTAAAAACAAAACCTCTGTCTGTATCAAAGCAGGCCTTATAAGTTGTTATGCATTAAATAATGTATTTGAATAAATATCATGAATGAAGTTCCCTTCTAGAAATAATGTTCTAGTTGCGGCAAGTATACGTTTTTACGTTTTCACGTTTTCACGAAGAAATTCTCTAAATCGGGTAGCAGACTGAGTCACACCTCCCGCCACAACTGTCTTGCAGGATATTCTATCTCAGTCTTGCCTTTGAAGGGGCTCTCTCTTGAAGGGTCTGGCAAGAATTCTGACAGTCTGAAGCAGTCTCAAATTGTCTTGCAGCCGAAAGAGTGTGGTGCTATCACTCCTGTGTGAGCTTCAGGGTACAGACCTTTTGTGATGGCCCCTGGTGCTGTGGCTCTCAAATTTGAGTGCTCCATGCCCCCGAGTCACCCATGGGAGGTCCTCTCATCTTCAGGGGCATTGGGTTGCTGATGACCAGGGAGTCTGTGTTCTGGGGATGGTGGGGCAGGTAATCAGTGAAGAAAAGCAGGAGATGCACAAAGCTAATGCAAAATGGATGAATTGTGCTATGTTTCCAGCTTGTCCCCAGAAGAAGACTGGGCATCCTGTAGCAAGAACTGAGCTTTAGGGGAGAGCAAGGTTCTGTGATTCTGAAAGATTCAGAGCAGGAAGAGAGAGGAGGAAGAGCAGAGGAAGACAGAGGAGAAGTTCTCCATGCCTCTGGGAGGTTGCAGAGACTAGATCTAATCCAGGTAGTTTTTGACCATTGAGAAAATAATCAGTGTGATCTCTGTGGACCTGGCTGCCAGGGAAGAGAGAGGGGCACAGATGTTTCAGTGTGGGCAGTGTGGGGCTGAGCAGAGTCCCAAAGATGGGCAGTGCTTGTCCCCCTCAGCAGAAGCTAACAGTGTTGGAGGCTCATGCTTCTCTTCTGATGCTAGGATATCATTCCTGGGGAGAAAGGAAGAGGGGAAAAAGAAGCAAATCTTGAATTGACCAAAAGAGACCTAGTTTGAACTGAAAATCAATGTGTTTACCCTGTTTGGGCAAATTTCCATCATTGGCTCAAATAGGGTTCCAGTGCTAATTGAATTCAGTTCTAGTGCAAAACACAGTTACATCTGTGCCAACCTAGTTTCACGACCTGCTCAATGTGTATCGCTACCCGTGAGCGTCTCGGTCTTTGTGTACTCGTCTTAAACACTTTCAGTACCGACTTTTCCTAGTGCATTTATCCAGAAGCTCTTGCTTCCCTTCAAAACGCTGGCTGTGCCTGAGCTGCTCTGCCTCATTCACCTGAGCCCACCATATCTTGGTTCTCTTTGTCTGCTGTCCTTTTCCTGGGATCTCATCCATGAAAGCCATTTTGAAACTTATTTGGTGCTCAAGTCTCTTCTGCCCAAGGACCGGATTATAAACAAATCCCACTTTGAATAGAAACACCGATGTCTTGACTATTTACTCATTCATTGAATCATCCCAAATGAGAATAAAATGAGAATATTTTTCTTATAAATAATTTTTCTTATAAATAAAATAAGAATATTTTCATTCAAAGATGAAAAGAGTCAGCCACTCAGAGATCTTCATGAAAGGAAGTCTAAAAAGACACGTTCCAGCAAGAAGTAAAGTGAAAAGAAAAGGCATGTCATGCAAGAAAGCATGTAAAATGTTAGGAACCAAAAGAGGAAGGACTTTTTTCCTAAACATAGAACTGAACTAGGATGGAAATATTTTTTCAGGTTTAGGAGTTAAACAGCTTCTTGTTTTCATACTGGTTTTTTATTTTTAATTTTTATTTTTAAAGATCTACTTAAGGACATTTTCCTCTTTCTGTTTCTATTAGAAAATAATTATTCATGACTCTTCTGTACATATGAGTTGGGATTAATTATGTTCAAATATATGTAACATAGAGAGAGTACCAAGGATCAAATGTGAGGCACCTAAAGACTGCCAACAAATCCTGGAACTTTTTCATTGGAAGTAACTATTTTCAATGTGAAATAGTAATCTGAAACTCCAACTTGTGATCTGGCTAAAAACATCTCTGGTTGAATGAGTATGCATATTTTAATGTAAGGTTTAAAGGGCTGAGCCAAGAAATCCCCATTTTTAATTCCTCTGCTGCCACGTTGCTGAGTAAGGGTAAGGGTGCTCTTTAAAATTTCTCACTTTAATATTCTCCTTCTATGACAAGAAAGTGGAATTATTTCTCATCCATGAACATAGTCATGAGGATTTATACTATATAAAATTCAAATTTAATACTTTAAAGACACCCACAGTTCAGAAATCATTCTTAGGTGATGAGACTGTTACGCATTTTAATCTTCTAACAGTTACTTTATGACGATTAATTATTATGCATTTTTATGGTGGGCTTGTTCACTTCTGTGTCTTCACTCATGTAGGTGTGAGAGTTCGGGGAGGCTTTTGCAGAAGCACAGAGCATTATGGCTCCATGTGTTCCACAGCCGTGAGACCAGCAGGACTTTTATTGGAAAAAAAAGGGCTGAAGTCTATGGAAAGCTGAGACATGATAGAAGTAGCAGAAAATTTGCATTGATGGAAATGCATCAATCCTGAGACAAATTTTCCCCTATAAATACTACCTAAATATTTAGCCCAGTTATCTCACTTATTTTGCTTCTCCTATACTTCCTTTCGATTGATGTCATCAAAACTCCCTCAGGTGCTTGCTTAGTCTAGAAACATCATGTTTTTCTCTGCTACATTTTTCACATATGCTTTTTCCCTAAAATTTGCTTACTCTTCTAAACTTAATTTTTGATAGTATTCACCTCTTCGCTTCTTCCTCTTGCTCTTTTAGTCATTGGGTCTTTTGAATCCACCCAAATGCCATTGCCATGGCTCTGGTCTTTACAATTGTTCACCTGGATTAAAGTATGGCCTCTCCACTGGCTTCTTTGCCCTCATCTCTGCCTTCTCTCCTATCTCTATGCTGTTGGTAGAATAATTTTCCTTAAATGAAATCTGATCCTGTCACTAAAGGATCTGATGGCTCCTCGTTGACCACGGAAGAATTCCATTGCTTTCCTGGGGCACATAACCCACCTCACTTGGGTATCAACACGGTTTTAGCTGATGTTCTCCATATATTGTTTTCCCAGCACACACCTGATATTCTGACATTGTGATCTTCCCAGTCATCCTGAACCCTTCACATAATTCCTGCTTCAGACCTGCTGTTTCCCTGCTTGGAATACTGTTCTTCCTTGCCTCCTGCAAATTCCATACCAAAAGTCACCTTGTTTGGGATGGTCCCCCAAATTCCCACAGGGAGCACAGTTTATGACTTTTGCCATAAAGTATATTTTGCATACCTCAAGGGGAATACTTATGACATTAAATTCTACCATTTATATTTTCTGTCTTCCTTAATTACACCTTAGATTCCTGAAGACCTTGTCTCCTTTGTCTTCATAACTGTCTCTGGAACATAAATTGTACTTGCATGATACTGGCCCAAGATAAATGTTTTCTGAATGAATGAATGAATGAATGAATGAAGAGATGAGACTCAGAAAAATTTATATCTTGTCAAATTTCATAAAATGAATCATGACAAAATTGGAGGAAGAAAATAGATCTTTTGACTTTTAACTTATTTTGTACTCTTTCTGCCCCAGTGTTAAAAAGTTAATATTTTCCAATTATAAATCTAATTATTGGTAGAAAATATATCCTAGATGTATCTATATATATACTCTGTATATAGAGAAAGAGGAGTATGTGAAAAATTAGTATGTCTTTTTTTTTTTCAGTAGTTGCTAATACTTTGGTATCCTTCCAGTGTTTTTATTTATGTTTCCTTTAAAAAAATAAGATTTAGAAATTAGAAAAACCTTAGTAAAGATGAAAGTAATAAATCATCCACATGCCCATCTCCAGAAATACATGCTATTAATATGTTGCTGTATTTGGTTCCATTCTACTAACTCCCTCCTTTTTAAACTGCTCCTTTGTTTTGGTAGACCTAATATATGCTTATGTAAAACAATTCAAAGAGAGCAGAAAATTTAAAGGATAAAAGTTTAAGAAACAATGCCCAATTCTGATACCAGGAAAAAACCATTGTTTTTTTTTTTTAAAGAATATTTTATTTATTTATTTGACAGAGAGAGAGAGATCACAAGTAGGCAGAGAGGCAGAGAGAGAGAAGGAAGCAGGCTCCCCGCTGAGCAGAGAGCCCGATGCGGGGCTCCATCCCGGGACCCTGAGATCAAGACCTGAGCCAAAGGCAGAGGCTTAACCCACTGAGCCACCCAGGCGCCCCTCTTTTTCAATATTTTGTTAGTGTTGGGGCAAACAGTCTATGATTCATTTCCAATCAAGCATCTTAACTGAGAAATCCCACCAGTGTTTTTCTTTTCTTTTCTTTTCTTTTTTTATTAGAGAGAGAGAGCTCAGGCAGAGTGACAGGCAGAGGCAGAGGGAGAAGCAGGCTCCCTGCTGAGCAAGGAGCCCGATGTGGGACTCAATCCCAGGACGCTGGGATCATTACCTGAGCCGAAGGCAGCCGCTTAACCAACTGAGCCACCCAGGCGTCCCCCCACCAGTGTTTTTCTATAGATGTGCATATTATTAAGAGAGCACCTTATTGACTAATTTTCCCATTAATATTACATAATGTTATAATTATAATATTTAGGATACTAAATATATATAAGTATATATTTATTCATATAATTTATATACTAATATATTATCAAACATCTTCATGTTTTTAATGTCTATATAGGTTTATCATAATTTTATATAGATTTATCACAATTTCCTATTCCCTTCATTATCGTTTGACATTTCTACTGTTTCCATACTCTTTTTCCGCTGCTGTATATACAAATTTGCCATCAGCAAATTTGCATGTCATGCTGTTTTCCTATATAAGTTATTTCTATATGAGAGAGTCCCAGAAGTGTTGCAGTGCTATAATAATTTGGATTTACTGGGTTTTTCAGCATTCCTTTACAAATTTTGTACACTTTCTATAATTTCTTTAACTTGTCCTGGCAGGTTCTGACTGTCAGATAAATTCTCTCCTGTGTTTTGTGGTGACTCATGAGGAAGCTGATTCTCGGGGTGCACCTCTACCGAAGGCCTGACACAGATGCACTCTGCACACGTCCATCCCTGTTTACTATTTATCTTTCAGGTGTGAGTAATCACCCATTACTTAGCAGGGCTTGAAACTGGCAAGCATTAGGAGGAAAGCAGCCAGTTCCAAAAGAGGTTTCGAACTCGGCCGAGGTTCAGGGAAACCAATGAAAGTGATTTAAAGTTTAAAAAACTGGGCTTTGGGAGAAAACGGAGGGCTCATCTACCCTTGTAGGTAGGTATCTCTGTGAGTGTGGTTCGGGACA
Organism: Taxidea taxus jeffersonii; assembly: GCA_003697995.1. Taxonomy (NCBI): domain Eukaryota; kingdom Metazoa; phylum Chordata; class Mammalia; order Carnivora; family Mustelidae; genus Taxidea; species Taxidea taxus. Next base: position 11,668 of record RCUC01106362.1, read on the forward strand.
AGGGGAGCATCCTTGTTTCTGAGAATCTGGCCCATTGACCTGTGTCAGTGCCTTTATTTCCTACAGTGGGAAAAGTTACTTCTAGAAAATCGCTTTTAAAATGTACACTTATTTGGGATGACTAAATCACAAAACCATTTGTATTCATTTTCACATCACTGCGAGGCAGCTTATCTTATTAGTTGACTGTTCTGTCTTGTCAAATGAATTCTGAAGGACCAAGACCTAGGAAAGGAGGCCCTTGATGTGGGAAAGGTTGCTTCAGAGTGAGTATTCTGGAGCTAAGAGTGAGACCTGAGCATCTGGGTACAGCAGGGGACATGACCCAGGGGAAAGGACAGAGGAATTCTTCACTTGATCTTAGCCAAGAGGCCGAGAAG
>RCUC01106370.1:0-10381 GCA_003697995.1 Taxidea taxus jeffersonii
AACTACAGAAACTGAAAAATCAGGCCACTGCCCAGGTTCCACAATGAACAACCAGCACAAAGAGCCAACATTCTTTGTTCCTATTTTAATTTGGGTTTTCCGAGAATCTAATCCTAAGCAGGGATTCAAGCAGAAGCATTTATTTGGGAGATGCAGGAAGCATTAGTAAGTGGGGAAATGACTGTGAAGAAAAGGCAGTTTATCCAGTCAGCTTCCCTTGCAGATAAAAAGAATTTAACCCTGAAGAGAAACTCTGGGGAACTATGTAAAATAATACCTAGGAGTTACATCACCCAAGGAACTAGGGAGCTGGAGTATTTATATACCAACTGCTATCAGTCATTGGTTGAGGACTGCTGAAAAGCAGTCACTAAGTTATTTTCCAAGCATTGCTGGCCTCTTACAGTAGAGGCTTTGAAAAAAGGCTTCAGACAACAAAAAGCAAACACTAGTATCTGGAAGTCAAAAGGAGCTCTCTGAACTCATAACACCCAAGGGCTAGAGCAGAGCACCCACACATTCTGCTACACAACAGGATTCTTCTCCATGCCACAAGCAAGACATTTCTTTATGTCTGGCCAATATTTCCTCTGCACAGGAAATGATTTCAACAAATTGCAAAAAGGAGGAACTCTTCCCTCCATCCATTTCTCTCAAAGCACTCCCCATTGATTTATCCATTACATTATTGTTATAAATTAATAAAGTAAGGCACACGTTAATTTACTTTATAGGTTTCTCAGCCACTGATTTCCTATTATCCCTTTCTATTACTCAACTCACTGACTCCTGCAGATAAATTGGCTGCAATGCAAATGCATCCCAGACTCTTGGATTTTATTAAGTATATAAAAGGTGTGTGATTTGTATTAACAACTCAACTCATCACCCCATATTCAAAACTTAGCCAATTAAGCTCAAGAGCATATTAAAATAGGAAAGAGATTCCCAATTCCTAGTTAATATTCTTATTGCCTAATGAATTGCTCATTCTTTCTAATTCTAGTGCCATTTGCTTAATTTCCTTTTAATTTTTAAAATGTAAGAAAAACATGTCTAATTTTCTAGATGTGTGAAAATACATTGTCTTAATATTGCTTGTTAAAATTTCTTAAGAACATTGAAAAAAAGTGCCATAATGAGTGATAAGTAATAGATTCATCATCTGACACAGTGCCAGGTACATAGCAGGCACTTAGTAAATGCCTGCTGAAAGGATGAATGAGCCTACAGTTATATGACTAATGCCCATGAACAAATGAGGAGACTAGCTCAGTTATCACTATAACAGCTTGTTTATTTATCTGGTAGCTATTGTCCTCATAGGTTTTTGGTGAGCCTGGTAAAGTGAAAAAAATGTGCTTTTATTGATACTATCTCTTTGGGCTAATTGGTAGTTCTTTATTTTTATAGCCCTTTGGAGCATTAATAAATTTCGATAAGAACAGGAACCATTAATTCACTCATTCATTTATTCATTTGAAATATTTATTAAATGCTAACTATGAACCAGGACTCAGTAATAATTTCATAATGCAGATAAAGTTAAAATGATGCCCAGCCCTCTAGAATATCATCTGTGGTGAACAGTTTCTAATGCAACTGTAGTTCAGCTTACAGAACAAGAAAACTGACCACAGAGGGAGTCAGGAAAGTTTTATCCAACATGGGATATCTGAAATGAGTCTTTTTCTGCCTGAGGTTGTTTCCAAATGGTGAAAAACTTGTTCCAGTTTTAATTCTTTTAATGAACCTGTTGTAATGTCACTGTATTAATCAGTGTTCTCCAGGAAAAAAAAATATATTTAATAAATTATATATATTTTACAAGTTATATATCATATACATATTTTATAAATTATACATTTATATATTTTTATAAATCATATATATTTACCTACATGTTTTATAGATTATATATATTTACAAACACAGAGAGAGAGAGACAGACAGACAGAAAGAGTTGATGTTGCATCCTTAGGTCCAAAGTATAAGCCAACAGGCTGGTTATAGTCTTGAGGCAGAATTATTTCTCTTTTTCTGGAAACCTTAGTCTGCTCTCAAGGTCTCCAGTGGATTGGATGAACCCACCCACATTATGGATGACAATCTGCTTTACTCCAAGTCCACTGATTTAAATGTTAATCACACCTGAAAAATAACTTCACAGCAACATCTAGCTAGACCAATGTTTGACCAAACTGAGCAACATGGCCTAGTCAAGTTGACAAATAAAATTAACCATCATAGTCATGGAAGTAGTGGCTCTCAAAGCACAGTCTCCAGTCAGAATCATCATTACCTGGGAACTTGTTAGAACTGCAAATTCTTGGGCCTTCCCCAGACCTCCTAAATCAGAAACATTGGGTGTGGAGCCCAGCAGTTTTTTTAACAAGGCTTTCAAATGTTTCTGAAGCACACCAGAGTCTGGCAACTGACGGGCTAGAATACTAGGTTCACTACTTAGGTCATAAAATGTTAACACAGAAGCAGGATATTAATTGCCTTATTTTTCATGAGCCTTAGTCACTTGATAGATTCCACATTTAAATGGCATATCTGAGGCCCAGCAACATCAAGTTGTATTAGAATTTTGGAGAAACAACAAAAGAGGGGACTATTGATTGTTTATAAATCTTTACTCAGAGATACTAAATAATGAATCCATTGAACTCCTCCTCCATCTCTACCTCTCGCTCTTCAGCTCTAAGACTCTGCTAAGCTGGCTTCAATTTCCTTGACTAAGGTCAATAGGACCCACATCAGAATTTGCCTCAAGACTCTTTAACAGCCCTTTTGTTGGTATTGATCACACAATGGAAACTGTTTCTAAACTGTTTTATAGCAGCTCAGAGACAGTATATTAAGATAACCAATGGGGGTGGTGACTGTTTCTTTTCAGTGATTCACTGAATTCTTTTCAGTGATTTAAGTACCCTATTCATTCACTGGCCCCCGGACTTTTCTATCAGTCATCTGTCACCACAATAATGCTGTATAAAAACTGCAGCACTTCTTGGCATGCTATAATATGTGTTTATTGTTCATGTGTCTTATGTAGGTGGCTCTGCTGTCTTAGGTGGGACTCAGTCACACATCAAAGGATTGCCTGGATGTTGGCTGATCTAGGTGGCCTCAGCTGGATGACTGGAGCAACTTGACTCTGCTCCATGGCACTCATCCTCTAGCATCCTCACCTAGACACAGTCTTGTGATAATGGCAGAGTGCAAGAGAACAAGTACAAATGCAAACTTGCTTAGTTAAGCCTCTGTTTGCATCATGTCTACCAAAGTATCATTGGCCAAAGCAAGTCATAGGGTTGAACTAAGAGTGAGGGGTGGGGACACTGCAAAAGTTACTTGTAGGTGGGCCTAATTCATCCAGAGAGAGGTAAATTAAAGCCATGTTTAGTATCTCAGTCCCTAATTGGAAACTCTTCCCTATCTCCCCTCCATCCTCTTTACCTGGCTACCTCTCACCCTTCAGATACACCTTAGGTGTCACTTTCCTGATAAAACTCTATCAACTCAAGGCTAGACTCTAGGCTTCTCCTGTGAGCTTTCCCATAGTTCCCTATAATTTCCATTACTGTAGCCCTTAATGATATGGACCTAAGTTAGTGAATCCAAGAAAGTTAACTGAGAGGGATGCTAATAACACATATTTGAAAAAGATTGAGGTATATGATTTCTAAATGATTATAGAAGAATAGTGAGTGTTTATTGAGGTTTTTTGAGATTTTTAACTTCTAGAGTAAGTCACAAAAAATTCTGTTTATTATGAAGATGGATTTTCCTCACCAATACCCACACACATTAAGTTAGCTCTCCCATATGCCATCCCTTCTACCTGTAACCTTTCCCCTCTGTGACAAATTAAATCCTCATATTTCAAGTTCCACCAGGCTTACGTAGTAGCTATCCCGGTAGTCCCATAGCACTCCACTTACCTTTATTACCAAATTAATCACACTGTTTTACAATTGATGGTATGAAGACAGCAGATTATTTACACTTGCTAATGGAAAGTTCTGGTATACTGCCAGACTGTGCCCTCAACACTGCAGAGAAAGAATGGAAACTTACCCAGAGTGCCCATCATGGACCGGTGCCCAGGCACCTGTGTGAGCATCAGGCAGCAGTCTCACTCTCTAATTTCCATCATTTGATTCCAATAAGCTTAACTAACTAGCCTTCTGCTTATGCTCTGATTTCCAGCTTCCTTTCAGTCACTAGAGACTCACTGAAAGCCCTTACATGGACCTGAATTCTTCACTCAGGTATTGTTATCTATGTCCGGGTACACTAGACCCTGATTTCAGTGTCATTTCTTGACCTAAAATTCAAACATAGCAGTAACATTAACCCACTCCTAGCCATCTACATACATCCAAAAGTTCTGCTATTTGCCCAGTAGGCCTCTTCGACCTCACCTCCAAAGGCCATTTCTCTTTTGTAGATTTCCTGCCTCTACACACTTCCACTGAGATCTCAGCATCCTGTTCAAGTTGGCAGCAAGCTTTTAGAATTATTCTTATCTCTCATTTCTTCCCATCCTTTCTCTGTTTTTGCTCTTTTATAAAATATTCATTTTGCATAATGTTTTAGTTCTCCCAAATCTGTGTTTTCCACCTCCATTTTCTCTTAGGAATTTCCAGCAACTGAAGAGTCCTACCTGCTTATCTGCCAGTCTGATATGGGAAACTAGATGATGGGATCTTATAATTAAAAAAAAAAAAAAAAAAAAGACTCAGCAAGTACACATCATTAGCAGGAAGCATGATGGTCCCAGGAGTACTGATTAGGCATTTAAAGAAATAATAAGGATGGAAAGCTTGAAAACCGTACAGCAAAAAACATTAAAAATAATCACCAACTGGCCAATTTTGTGAAGTTGATGACTTGCAAACAGTTTGATTTATAACATAAAAGGGATTTTTTAAAAAATTAAGAGACCAGGGGCACCTGGGTGGCTCAGTGGGCTAAAGCCTCTGCCTTTGGCTCAGGTCATGATCCCAAGGTCCTGGGATCGAGCCCTGCATTGGGCTCTCTGCTCAGCGGGGAGCCTGCTCCCTCCTCTCTCTCTGCTTGCCTCTCTGTCTACTTGTGATCTCTCTCTGTCAAATAAATAAATTAAATCTTTAAAAAAAATTAACAGACCGATGTATTATGAAGTTCCCTAGTCATTCTTCTAAGGAGCAATGGAGGCTGACTTAATAAGAGTTTCTACCATGGATACTGGGGCTCTTTGGGGCTCTGTCATAACTCCACATGCTATTCCTAAGAGATGGCAACCACTTTCATGGATTGCATTTCCACTTTAAACCACTGACATCTGTAGCTTTAGCCCAAACTATCTTTCTCAGTCCTAGACGCACAGAGGCTATAGTCTACTGGCATTTCCACTTAGCTGTTTTGGAGGCACCCTGTACTGTTTAGATCTCATTTGTCCTGTGAAGACACTCTCCACCTTTCTTTACTCTGCTCTGGACTCCTGAAGACTATCTTTAGGAGCTACATCAACTAGACCCCTAAACTTTTGAATCTAGATGAGTTTAATTAGTGATTGGCAGGTGCTCCAAGGATGGGGGCAGAGAAGCTGGGCTCTTTATTCCCCCAATTTCTTCCCTGCCAGGCTATACTCTGACAAGTCCACAACACTATACATAAGGCCATACCTCTTGTTGGATGGCTCTTTCCTACTGGTAGATTAAGTTCTGAGACCCATCCTTCTCTTTGGTCTTTAGACCTACAGAGAGTGATAATAACTTTCCATTATTGCTGATGCCAGAGTGCTTCACTAGCTGCTATTGATTTCCCTTTACCCCACTCATAACTTTGTGAAAGGACTCTTAAGCTCTTTAGTTGTGCCTTCTGAGCTTGCATCTACATTCAAATGTCCAAACTGGACATTCATCATTCCTCACCTTCCATCCCCAGCAGGCCCCTCCTAACACTTGTCCTATACTACCTGCCACAGTGAATGGCTCCACCATCTATCTATCAACTAGGACTATCCAGAAGCCTGATCACATGGATGACTCTTCCCCATCTCACTCACTGCTACCTATCAACCATCAAATCTAAGACTCTCTCACATCCTTCCACTTCTCTTCAAACCTACTTCAGGCCAATATTATCTTTTACCAAATTTAGTATGACAGCCTCCCAAATGATCTCTGTACCTTTGATTGACCCATTCCAAATCCAATTCCTTTGACTGACTTGCTGACTTAGTTCTATATCCTCTAAACAAGTCAGCCTCTTTGTTTATCCCAGTTTTTCACTGTATCTTATCTCTTCATCCATATTGACCTATGGTGAACATTTGTCAATATGAATGTCATGTAGAATATTAGCTCTAATCCTCACAAGAATTAGGCTAAATGTTAATCTTCATTTGGCTGAAAAGGGAAATAATCTCAATAATAAACAAATATTTCAGGGTCACATTGTAAGAAAGTGACATAGTCAGAATCTGACTCTGAGAGTCTAATGCCCATATTCTTTCCATCTCTGACTCTATGTGGTATATGATACATGAAGAGGTCAGTGCCCAGTGCTTACTTTTGTCCCTACAAAGACTCAGCGAGGCTGCTGGCAAAGGAGAAGCCCATGGCTTCCTTTTGGCATATAGCAAACCTTACACAACCAGCTGAATCAAAGATGAACAAAGGCAGCTCACAGTGTCAAGATGTGACTTCTTCAAATGATTTCAAATGGTCCCAAACTATCTAGATGTACTGAGCAAATTTATCATGGTCAACCAAATATCCCTATACTTGTTCCTCAGCTTTACCTTGACTTTTGCTTTCTAAGGACTCCAAATTGCACAGTCAACCCTTTGAACATTCCTCCTACATTAGTTAATGTAATGTAATGTAATGTAATGTAATGTAATGTAATGTAATGTAATGTTAACTAACCAAGTGGCCTTTTCCCAGTATCACTTTATCTTTGGGGTTAGGTATTGTGCCCTGGTCACGACCTCCTTATTTTGGGACCTCAGTCCAACCCTACTTCCATCTGGCAGCATCCATTTTATTTCTATATCACTAAGTCCTCACGTTTGTCTGGGGTACTTCTACAATAACTGTAGAAATCCCCAGGTAACAAAAGCCCTGGGAAGAGAGCAGTGTGGTTAAGGGTAAGAAGGAAGGGGCTCTTCTTGAGGCTGATAATAGAGAGAAAAGGACAGGCAGCAGTATGTGCCTGAGCCTGGCTGTGGCTCAGGTGGCATCCTTCAGGACTTAGAAGAGCCAAGATCCCCTCTGCTCCACCATGGTGAGGTCTGTGTTTTGGATAAATTTGGCAGAAGTACCCCTCTCTCATCACCTTAAACTCTACTCTTCCACAGTCCCCTCACCAAAAAGGGGAGGAAAGCATAAAAATGTCTATTTTGTGGTACTGACATTAAGGGGCAAAGAAGATTCTGGGAATGGAACTTATGATACATCACCTGGCACAGGGCAAGACATCAACATATACCAGCTAGATTTTTATTTTTTTATTTTTTTAGATTTTATTTATTTGAGAGAGACCACAGCTGGGGAAGGGACATAGGGAGAAGGAGAAGCAGACTCCACTGAGCACATGGCCCTTCACAGCTCCACGTAGGGCTCCATTTGGGGTTCAATCCCAGGACCCTGAGATCATGATCTGATCCAAAGTCAGACACTTAACTGACAAAGACACCTAGGTGCCCCAGCTAGCTAGATCTGAAGTCCAAATGTATGTGGCTAAGGCAAGGCATCTCTTGAAATCCTTTCTGTACAGAATCTGTAAGAGGAGCCAAACCCAGAATGGGCATAATCAAAATAATAAGAAGGAAAATCAAAACAGACAGAAAGAAAAGAAGTCCTTACCATGCTTTACAATGAAAAAAGATTTTAAGCTAGTTGGACCATTCTATGTAAATCACATACAAATATACTTCATACTATAGACCAAGATAGTCCCTAGTTTGAGGTCATAAAGGACTGGGATTTGACAACTTTTATGTCAGCCTACAGTTTGAATTAAGTATACAAAAGGCAGCAACAGAACTTTGAAAATATTCACAAAGGAGAAACCAGTAAGGGCAGTGATGGAGGTAGTATCAGTGTTTGACTGGAGAAGGTACAGGTATGCTGGCCATGGGACGGAGGGCAACACGGTGACCCAGTTCACAATAAGAAGCTAGAAGGAAATGGAAGGGCATATCTGCATCAAATATGCATACATTATTTAGCTGGGCAGTTTATGATTACTTTCTGGGAATCTCAGTGTGAGAAAGCACTTTAAAGGTGGTTTAGTCCCCTTTGAGGAGTCAATTTGAGTACTTAAAAATATAAAACACACGGGCTCACAAAGATACACATTTCATCTCGGTTAGACTATTCAGCTGGACACCAAAATCCATAAAGTTGATAGAAACAATGGTGACTTTATTAGAACTTCCTGAGCTCTAACTATGTTCCAGGCACCATTCAACATTTTCCATATACTTTTTCATGCAATGCTTCCAACAAGACTAAGAGATAGACATACTGTAACTGTTTCCATGGTGGTGGTGTGGAAACTGAGGCTCATGTGGGCCAGTGGGGTTAGGTCACACAAGGAGCTAGTGAGAGAAAGAGCCAGAGCCTGATGCTGCTTCTCTCACCTCAGTATCTATGGATGTAAATTATCAGAGCTGTTCAAATGTGCATTTGGGGAGCCCAGAAACCTGGCCAACTGGACACAAAGAAAATACAAGAGATGAAATGAGGCACTGCAGGACAAAAATGGGTAAAGTCAGAAGTTTAAGGTTAAAAATGGAGAGAAGCCTTACTCGCCAGAGAAATGCCCTGGCCGTAGTTCTTGCAGCCAAGGTGGAATAGTCAGACACACAGCCTGGGTGAATTCCAACAGGAGGGGAAAAGGCCGCTGTGCCTCACTTGTAAAAGAAAGCCACAGGGAAGGCCTGGGATAAAGAGAAGACACAAAGCATGTCAACAGAGCAGGGAGGGCACAGTGGGGCAACAAGAGAATAGAAACATCGTAATTGTTAACAGAGACAGGAAGATAGGCAGAAGTTAGCAGGGTAAAGGCTGCCTGGTGGCACTGTCCTCCAGGGAACAAGAAAAGAGACAGCAATTGAGGGCAACTTGGGTGCACTTCCTTAGAGTTTATTAAAAGCACAACTGCATGGGGACCAAATGGGAATGTTTGCTACCAGTTCTTCCCTTAATACTGTCCGGAAATGCTTTTCCTCCTGAAAGCTAAAGAGCTTCAAATTTGTCGGAGGCTGTGGAAGAGAATTTTGAAATTAAAAGCTCTCAGAGGTAGAGCTCTTCTAGGATATGTGTGGAAATCAAGGCTCTTTATTTTTTCTGCTAAGGCCCTGAAGAGAAGAGGTAGAGACCTTACAAGGAAAGGAGCCAAGAAAAGTTCCAGGTGTCAGATAGGAGCTGGGTGAAGGCTGAACCTGAGGTTTCCCAGCCTTAAGTAAGACTACTACCCAGCAGTGTGAACCATGGACTTACTTCCCATGCCAAGAAAAAATCACTTCTAAGTGCAAATTGGTGCAACTTCTTTGAAGAGTAACTTGGGGATAGCCATCATAACATTAAGAATTAGTGATTCCAATTTTAGTAATTTTGTCTATAAGATATAGAGATATACAGTGTGCCTGAAGGTATGTATTGCAGTTTTATTAATAATACTGAAAATCTAGATGACCTAAATGACCATGCATAAGAGACTGTTGAGTAAATAATGCTGCATCATATATGTATTTACACCCCTTGGTCTATTTTTGGCAATATATAGAAAGATCTTCAAAATATATTCATTAATAAATAACAACATCCGACTTCTATAACATGAAAACCCTAATTCATATTAAATGAATTTATACACAGAATTGAATATATTTTTGTGTGCATAAAAATCTCTAGAAAAAAACTAGAAAAATCTCTAGAAAAACTGAAAGAGTTGCTTTCACAGTGAGAGGTAAAGTTAGGGCATAACTGAGATGGAAGAAATTTTAATTTTCATTTTATATCCTTCTGTAATGTTTGCATTTTTAAACCCTGCACATGGATTTAAAAACAAAACAATATTTAAAAAGTTGAAAAAAAGTTTCTCTGTGAGGGATTATAGTTGAAAATGGAATCTCTTTAAAATTAAGATACAAATCCCCGAGCAGAAACTATAGTAAAATGGAGTCAATACTTTAATAAATTTTTTATCCTTTATGACCAACTAGAATATATCCCAGAGAAGTAATAGAGGTTTAATATTAGAGAATCTATTAGCAAAATACATTACATCATTAGACCAAGGAAGAGGAATTACATAATCATCTTATTGGACGTCAAAGAACATTAGGTAAAAAATAAAAACCGATTAAAAAAAA
>RCUC01106377.1:0-14310 GCA_003697995.1 Taxidea taxus jeffersonii
TGTATGCTTCTTATCTTGATTAGATGCAGAGTTCTGGGGACCCTCAAAGCTACCATATAACTTGTCCCAACCTGGCCAGAAGACGTTTCTAGTTTTTTTAATTCTAGGCCCATTCCAAACCAAGGGTGTGCCCATTCCAAATCAATAAATCAATTTGTTCCATTATTGCAATAAGAAGATACACTTTCAAATTGGGGGTTCTTTTGACAGATAGCGAAACCAGAAATAATGTTGCAGGGACCCTGTCACAACATAAAACTATTAGATTAAATACGTTTGCACTACAAATGGTTGGGGTTAAACTTTCATAAGAAATGAGTACTAAGACTTGAAAGACAGAGGGAGAGATGAAGGAAAAGAGGAAGGAATAGAAAAGGAAGGCAGTGGATAGATCCAAATGGGCTCAAACCCAACTCAGGGGTGAGATTAGCACCTCTCAAGAACAATAAAAATACATGGATTTAATCAAACCCAAAAGGGTAGGTTGGAACATGAAAAGTGACATTTGAAACTTAAGAAAGAAGTCTTCAGCACTGACTGAAGAGAAAGGAGACCAGCCCACCCTAGAGACCCTCTACAGTATTCACACCACTGACTGAGCACCTGAACTTAGGGGGCTTACCTGGACACCCTTCCTTCCCGCAATGGTATTTGTTCCTTTTAAAGCTCTTAGAGGTGACAGCAGCCAGTTTTCACATGGCCTGATCACTCCTGACCAACCAGATCACTAACATTGGATCTTGCACAAAAAACACAAAAACAAACAAGAAACAAAAAGGAGTGAAGGACTCCAGCCCTCAGGACTACTTTTTCCAAACTCCATTTTCCCTTCCCCAGTTATAACAAAATTGCTGCCTAAACAGCCCCAACTAAACAACATTCCCTAGCAGCTTCCCAGACATCCACCACTAAATCAGAGTGCTGGCAAGAGGATGTGGGCAAGGCTAGACAACCTGTACAAAGTCATTCTTCATACAAAGGGATGTAGCTAAATTCTGGTTGCTCCCATTATAGCCTATTACTCATATTAAAAAGTAAATTGAGATTGATTTCAGCTGGCCCAAGTTGTTTGGACAATCAGGTTGTGGAAGAGGGGATTTTTTTTTCTAAATTCTAAGAATTCATTACCTTTTTCTTCTTGACCAATAATTTTAATTCTTAAAAATTGTAGAAGCTTAAATTTAATATCACCAGCAAAACCTACAAAAATATTGGGTGATAGCAACCTTTAGAACTTATTCTAGTTTCTGACCAAAGACTCAATTTCTCAAGTCTTCAAAGTTGGCCTCCAATAAATAAATAAATAAATAAATAAATGTGTTTTCTGCAAAAACAACATGATACACAGTCCCTGCCAAAAGGAATATAAGAAACAGGTTCATTTGGTCATTTTTATTGTCGCAAGCAGTGACTGACATGGAGACAAATACAGCCTTGAACATATTGGCTCACTCCTCCCTAGCCGCAAGGCTCATCCACTTCTGGCCTGACACCAAGGGTGTGGTTCTAGACAGGAACAGGCAGTAAGGCCAAAATGTTCTGCCTAAGCTCTTGAAGGCCAAGCCCCAATTCAGACTTTCTCAAAGAGTGCGGTCCCACTGATTTAAGTACTAAATACAGACCCAGGTCAAAATAAAATCGGCTGGGGGACAAAGCCAAACTACATATTTTGTCTTCAGATGTGTTCAGCTTCCCCTTTCTTAGCCTTGTTAGCATCAAATACTTCCAAACTTCTATTCTTCCCTTTTCTAAAAAAGAGTGACTCATTTCCTCTGAAGGGAGCACTGTATTCATTCCTGTATTCCATAACTTACCATACTGCCTACACAATAAATATTTGTTGGAGAGACAGCAAAAAAAAAAAATCATATATATGGCTTTAAGAGAAGTAGGGAAATGAGAGGGGAGCTAGAGTAGATCTAAGATGAATGAAAGAAGTGGGTATATTCCCATGGTAATAATGATAAAGGATTGGAAGGCCTAACAGCCTCACCATCTTGGGGGGCTTAGGTTGACCTAACTCTAAAGAAATACAAATAGATCTGGAGACAAAAGTGAGAACCTTTAAAGTGCATTAGAAGCAACCAAATACATACTCTAACCATAAAGCATAATAAGGAGTAGGGGAAAACTTAAGACCCTTCTACCTTTTCCTAATAGTATAAAAGAAGAATTAGAGGCAGTAAACAGTTTGACAGTGGATGAGAAGACAGTTTAGGAAAAACGCATTTTCTCTCAGACAGTTGTTCACTGAAAACACGACTTTGTGCTCTAAACATCTTAAATGGGAGATAAAACAAATGGGAAAAAATCATGTCAATAATGAAATAGAAATAGAATCAAACTACCTAGTTTACTTGTTTGCCCCCTGAAGAGAACAGACAAGAAAGCAGATAGCAAGTCACTCAGTTCACAAACACACAGAAATGTTCTAGGTCCATCCTAAACAAAATTCACAAGATATCATTCTCAACCTCCCTTGGCACTCTAAACTGAGTCCTCTGGGTTTTGGGTTAATTACCAACCTAACAACTTTCTTCAACTAGAGCATTATCTCAAAGTGGAAATCTATAGTTTATCATGAAAACTCAGTACCCAATACTCCATCGTTTTTCAGAGAAGCTGGCTTTATTTCTTTCTATGTATTATTATTAAATAATATTTCTTGATTATCTGCATGGCAACTCTTTAATAAGACAAATTATCTATTGAACAAGACATCATCATCATTGCCTTTCAAGAGTTTCTCCAGTCAAGAATTTCTCAGAGTTTAGAAGACTGACCATTATTGTTGCTCTAATGATGTGATAAATATATATATATTTTCTTACAAAGAAGAGTATCACCTTTCTATTTTCTAAAGCCTCTTCATTTTTCAAACTTCAAGCCTCAGCCACCCATCATTGCTATCATAATTGCCATATAAATGCCAGCAGTAAAGAGGAAAGTTATTGGTTGGGCTGTGCTTCTGTCCAGGTGAATGGGAAAGTGTCTAGTAAGTAAAAAGTCATAAGATGTTAATCAAGCCTTTTTTTTTTAACAAAAAAGACATGCTTGTGTTTGTGTATTTGAATTATGCACATGCTATTCTTTAGAAAGGACCACAAAATACACAAAGATTCCTGAAATAAAGAGTCAACCTTTCCCTGATTCAGAACTCAGTATTAAGAGTCATACAAAATATGTAAACTTGTCATAAGCTGCAAAAAAACAGATCCTAGTCCAGTCAGTAACAATATGCAACAGATTCCTAAACACATTTGGACAATTTACATCTAGGGCTTTCCCCAAGGCATAAAAATGTCCAGTTTATAAATGTATAATTGACAACTATCTCCAGTTACTTATTTTTAAAAAACTTTTCAATCCCCGTAAGACTTTAACATGAAAAATTGAGGCCCACTCTATTTTTATACTTGTTCTAATATCAGATCAAGTTATTTTTTCTTATAAAATTTAACAATATATCAGTTATTTCCTGATGTTTTCAATAAATTAAAATATTTATGTGACAATTTTTTTAATTTTTTAATTTTTTTATAAACATATAATGTATTATTAGCCCCAGGGGTACAGGTCTGTGAATCACCAGGTTTACACACTTCACAGCACTCACCATAGCACATACCCTCCCCAACTTTTTAAAAAAATTTTTTATGTGACAATCTTTTAAATAAATAGATTTACCTACCAAGACTCAAAACTATCTTGTATGTACTCTTCTCTGTTTGACCAACTCTTCTATAATATCTTGTCAGGAATCCTGACATTCAAGATCACTGAGAACATTGATGCTTTTTAAAAATATGATGTCATCTGAGTCCTAGATGGACTTGATCTCTGGTAATTAATTTTGTATCTTTAGATTCAGAGTATTCTTAAAATTTATTTCTTATCCTGATCAGGAGCTAAGTTGTCATGCTAACCCCCTCCCTCTGCAATGCTGCCTTTCTTGTAGTTTACAACCTCTTATGGCCTTCCATAGTATAGGCTTTGCCAGCAATCTTGGATTCATGTTCTGGTTCCTTCTCTTAGTAACCATGTGGCATTGGAAAAAGCATTCAATGTATCTGAGTCTCAGATTCCTCACCCATAACCTGGAGGTAATAATAATCTCTTCATCCCAGAGTTATAAGGATTTCATAAGATAATGTGTGCAGTTACTTAGCACAGTGCCTCGTGTCAATCTCATGTTGAAGGCCTGAGAACTTTAGGACATTTACCTAATTAAAGGCTTCTTTGGGAATGAGCACTTATTCAAGTCTGTCTTCTCTGCCAGGCAATAGGCTCTATGAATCCAAGGCCTGGGTCTGACTTATTAACCACTGTATCTGCAGGCTTAGCAAATACCTTGTCATTGTGTTAAAGATATATTTGCTAAGGAAATGCACAGGTGACTGAGAGAATGAATGAAAGAAAAGAACGAATGAAAGCCCTAAGGAAGCCACTAGCAAGACGCTGTCCTTGGGTTTGGGTGCAAAAGTGGGAAGGCAGGGAGACTCACAAGGGATATCCTAAGGCCCTCGCCATCTCAGTTTTGAGCTTTAGTGTCCACAGTAGGGACTTTTCTAGGAATAGCACTGGGAAACTGAGGTCTTCAAATACTTGGAAGATGTATACTTATGACTCAAGAACAAAAAACTGTAGTTTGGTCCTAGAGAAAGTATTCTGGCCAAGCCTCAGAAGAAAAACCACATGGTAACTAGAAGCAAAAATAATACCATACCCAGATTTGCCCAGAAGTCACAAGCTAAAAGATATACTTAGCCCAGACAGAGCATGGGAAAGGGCGTGCCTCACATGTCTGTCTCATCTATTAGACCATGCCACAGCTAGTCAGGGCATTTCCAAATGTACACAATGTTGATATCATGCTTTTAGTTTAAACTAAAGGATGTAGTATGTGGTTTATTTTTTTTAACAAATGTAACCACTTTTATTATTATTCCTAATGTTACTCTTAGTCGTCCCAGTAAAATATTTTTTTTCTTTTATTTAAACATATAATGTAACCCCACCACCCTCTCCCAACACCCCTCCCCCCCACCCCCTTCAGTTTGTTTTATGACATTAAGAGTATGTGGTTTTAATTCCCATGACCCAAGGAAGTTTTTCTAGTCCCCAGAGGGAAACCTAAAATCTACTGATACCCATTATGACAAAGGTGGACAGAGAAGACCAAAAAAAGAAGAAGAAAAGAGGGAATAGGAAAAGAATGTAGTAAAAGGATCAAAAGAAGCCAGAAAATACATATATTTTATAATCCTACACACTTTGTACTGCATCTTGTCCCTAGGAGATGCTTAATAAATAGACTTTATAAGCTAATTAATATGGACAAAGGAATAGAAAGAGAAAAGATGAAGAATTACAGAAAACTAGACAATGCATGTACAGAGCTAACATAAGTAAGCTAAAAAAAAGACTGGAAGAGGAAGATGAAAACAGTAAGAAAGAATGCCAAAAGAGAGGAAGGGAAGGAAGGAAATGGTGGGCTGGATAAAGAAATGTGTGTATACGGTGTATAATGTGTGATTGCATGTGTCAGAGAGTCAGGGAGATGCTGAAAGAACATGCCTAAACTAGGGCTTAAAAGCAAGAGCATTCATGGGAAGAATTTAGTGTTTACTAAGTGTCTCATCTCTTTTAAGACTTTCCATACCACATCTTGCATCACCCTCTTGGGCTTTAAATTTGGCTGCTAGCAGGAGAAATCTAATTTGTATATTGTATCTAATTTATTGCCCCTTAATCCCTCTATCCATTTCAAGATGCCTTCTTGGAAACAGGAGATTATATTTTAACAAAATTAAATCTATAAAATACCACATTGCCTTAAACTTTAAGGTAGATTGAAATTCAACCCAAAATTTAAGAATGAAAAAGTAAATTCAGCAAAAATCTGGTTCTTAGCCCAGAAGTATACCATCCTTATGAACTTGGGATTATGTGTTTTCTGAGAAGTGACCACAGTTTAAGTATAAATGATTAAAAGAAGAAAGAGAAGTCTGTGTTGTCTTTGAGAAAACAATTATATGATAGAGATTTATTGAGTTACCTATGATCTGTGAAGCAAATTCAAGCTACATCTAGTAATAACTGTTAACACACTTTAAGAATAAATTGTATGACATATTTAAAAAGACTAGTTTATATGTAAGCAAGTTTCTTAATCTTTCAGGAAACTCCATCTGTGAGAAAGGAACTGTTTTAGGTGAGGAAATGTTTTCTTGCCTCAGCCTGAGCAGCACCACTTGTATTGGCTTAAATTTTGGGCTTCTGTTTTAAATTTTGTTTAAAAAAGGACTCTGAAGAAAAGACATTATAAAACCACCACATCAGATGATCCCCCTCTCAGCCGCCTATCTCCAAGAGGAGGGGACCCAGCACTCTTGCTTTATCCTGCAAGTTCCCATCGGGAAGCTGCTGTCTCACCCCATTCTTCCACCCACCATTCCCAATCCCTTTACCTTGGGACCCTCTTCCCTGTCTTTCTGGGGCCTGATGTTGATCCTGCCCTCTAATTTCTGGCATTCGCAACCATTTATTCACACATTGAGCAAGTGTTTCTTGAGCACCTACTATATACTAGGCATAGCTCTAGGAACTTGTTATATATCAGTGTGCAAAACAAAGATCCCTGTGCAGTTTGCATTGCAGCAAGTAGAGATGGACAATAGAAACTTGCTTAGAAAATATGCAAGCTATGAAGTATGTCAGATAGTGATATCTGCTATGAGAAAAAGAAAAAGCTGAACAGGGAAGAGGGGATTGAGAGTAAGAGGAGTCACATTCTGACTAAGAAGGAGGATTCGTGGCCCCATTCCCACAGTTGCATGTAGAAATCAACCTTATTCCAGCCTGGCCCTTGATACCCTATCTTGGCATTGACCTATGATCAGAGTTCTTGGAGAGTACGGTAAAGACAGTACTCAACAAATATACCTCCTTGTTATTTCCCAGCCTCCCTTGCAGTTAGGCCAGGCCCATGTGGCCCATGCAGCTGGCTAGTGAAACATAAGAGGAAGAAGCAGGTAAAAGTCAGCATGTCCCCTCATCTAGTCATTGCTTTAATGTGGTAGCCTTAGAGACCATTAGTCTAGGCACCATGGGTCTAAGATGGAGAAGGCTGCCTGACCTAATATCAGAATGTGACATGAGCAAGAAATAACCTTCTACTGTTTACACAACTATTTCAGGGTTGGCTGAATTGAGTCACAGTAGAGGCTCTCTGTGCCACTATCAAAGAAAGTGAACTAGGTAATTGTAACAATTATTTTCTGCCTTTTTATGGTAAAGAAAACTAAAAAGCATGAATTTTTACTCCTTCATAGATTGATAGAGGAATAAACATATAGTTCTGCCAAGAAAGAAATCAGTAATGGGAAATTATATTTAGGTTGCCCTTTTAGGACTTCATAAATATTCTATGAAATAGTTAAAGCTAGTATTTTGATTCATGAACACAATTAACTTTTGTTGGATTCTTAGAACAGTAAAATCTCATTGAAAAAATTACTTAGTAGAAAATGTGTAATTTGTTTTACTCTAATCAAAATATTTCTTGAGCCATTCAAAGTTTCCTGGCTATTCCCCTGACTTAAATCCCAAACTAGAGGAATATTTTTTTCTATAAACATGTATTATAACAGCAGTCATTTAAGAGATTAAAATATTAACAGAATCCAGACAGAATTTATAGGTGAATGCAAAGCACAGGCAATATAAACTCTAAGCTGTGCATTGGGTAAATTTTATAATATAAATTTGCCTTCACTTTAACTCATGGGATCATGCTAAGACCCTTGACCACACTTTTCTTTAGTGGATTCAAAAGAAAACATTTGGATGATAGTCTCAAACTCAAAGATTCATTAGTAAATAAAAGAAGGGCCACCTGTACCCCAAGGTTCATAGGAGCAATGGCCACAGTCACCAAACTGTGGAAAGAACCAAGATGCCCTTCAATGGATGAATGAATAAAGAAGATATGGTCCATATATACAATGGAGTGTTATGCCTCCAACAGAAAAGATGAATACCCAACTTTTGTATCAACATGGATGGGACTGGAAGAGATTATGCTGAGTGAAATAAGTCAAGCAGAGAGAGTCAATTATTATATGGTTTCATTGGGAGATGGAGAAGAGAAGTGAGCTGGGGAAAACTGGAGGGGGAGACAAACCATGAGAGACTGAGGACTCTGAGAAGCAAACTGAGGGTTTGGGGGCTGTGGGGTTGGTGAGCCTGGTGGTGGGTATTATGGAGGGCACATATTGCATGGAGCACTGGGTGTGGTGCATAAATAATGAAATGTGGAGCACTGAAAAAAATAATGAAATAAATTTTTTTAAAAACCAATCTATATGGAAATATTGATATTCAAGGCCAGATATACAAGTGTGTAAAACTAGAGATCACTGAGCAATGGGAGGAAGATCCCGAAGATTCTCCCAAAGCTTGTCATGGTGCCTATGGTCCTGCCACTAGTGGTTCTTCTCTTTGACTTCTGAAGGATTTTGTTTGACTGTGAGAGTTTTAACAGAAAAGAAAAGACCTAGCTGGAACAGAACAGGCAGAAATGGTTCCCCATGCTGAGAAGAAGGGACTGGGTTGAGCAGTGTAAAGATGGTGATGAGGAAACCATGGTCTAAAATAAAGAGTGACTGATTAAAAAATCAGAATGTTCTTCCTGAATACCTTCTACGTTTAAGACATTATGCCAGGCATTTTGCACAATTCAGAAATACATGAGGCTGGATTATCATCTTGGTGAAGTCTGTAGTCTAGTATTTGGTCTTTGAAGATTTTATTTATTTATTTGACAGAGATCACAAGTAGGCAGAGAGGCAGAGAGAGAGGGGGAAGCAGGCTGTCTGTTGAACAGAGAGCCCGATGCAGGGCTCGATCCCAGGACCCTGAGATCATGACCTGAGCCAAAGGCAGAGGTCCTAACCCACTGAGCCACCCAGGTGCCGCAGTATTTGGTCTTTGTTATGGAGCCAGAGAAGGGATGGATGGCTAGATCTAGTGTTAGAAATACAAGTGTGGGGGCCCCTGGGTGGTTCAGTGGGTTAAGCCTCTGCCTTCGGCTCAGGTCATGGTCTCAGAGTCCTGGGATCGAGCCCCGCATCGGGCTCTCTGCTCTGCAGGGAGCCTGCTTCCTCCTCTCACTCTGCCTGCCTCTCTGCCTACTTGTGATCTCTCTCTATCAAATAAATAAAAAAAAATTAAAAAAAAAAAAGAAATACAAGTGTGGCCTGTGTTCATGCTCAGCAAATCTGCACAGGGCCCCAGGGAGGCCAAGGTCAAGCAAGAAAAGGGTACTGTGGGACTAGAGGAAATGAGATCTACAGAAGAGGGAACAAGGATGAAATGAACAATGAATTTATAAAGCCACTGTCCCCTTGGTAAACATTTTTACTCTTTAGCGTGAGAAGAGATTACAGGCTTTGATGCCTGCAGAATTTTATGTCCTTCCACCAAATAAAAAGGAACATGAATTGGATTTCAGATAATTAGTTCTATTACTTTTGGGTTTTGAGGTTTTTATTTTTCTGTTTTAAACACTTACCATCAAATTTTGCAAGTCTGCTAAAGTCTGCTCCAAGCTCTGAGGTAACTGATAGTGCATGGCGGACTTTAAGGTTCGTTTCCCTGTGAAATTAATTGACACGACATGCATTTTTATATGGAACAGCCCAACAGCATCTTACATAAAGTAATCAGGCAGAAGCAGCACATGAAAAATCCAACACAAGAGATTCAAGAAACGCCCTTCAAATGTCATTCACACCTCTCAGTCACGCGGACTCGGTAAAGTGGACAGGGATCCTAAGAGTTGGCATTCCACACATGGCACATCTGTATAACAACACACAGTTCTCTGCTTTATTTGAAAGAACAGAGGATATAATAAATACGGTTTCATTCGAATCCACTCAGACATCATGCATGAGTTACAAAACATATTAGGAATGGGAGCACAGTTGCCAAATAAAGGAGGCCAGTATCACTCTGGAGTCTACTATCTACATAGGAATTTTAGCTGTAAAAGATGGTCATGGCTAATTTCACAGTAGCTGAAATTTAAATGGGAAGAGGAATACAGCTTTCTTTCTTGTGGAGAGTCAAGCCAAAAATCCTGTAACTCTGGGATCATACAACGAAACAGTAATTCAGTAGGTCACAGTGAGCTGGTCCTCTTCTTCCAGGCAGAACCACACATACATTGGACAGATGGCCCTGCAGGATTCATGAAATGACCAGTTGTCATGATTCTACGGCCATTACTCACATCTTACATACAAGGGCTTGTCACGCCAGTTTTCTCACTGAGTTCAACCTAATTCTCTTCTACTGTAGCTTAGCATCATCTGTCAGAATTCTATCTTTTATGGAAGTGTTTAGCAGTGAGTTCATTCACTCAACAAATATTGATTGAATACATACCATAGTCACCCATGAGATTCGGTGCTGCCCCACAAGGGTTACTGTTCTCTTGAGGAAAACAAGTGGTAGGTAAAAAGCAAATATTGCCATTTGGAAGTACATGACAAACCATGAAATAACTGAATTTAGAGAACCGAGAAGCAGGTGCTCAAGAGGGCATTTAATTTAAATTTCCTGTAAATGAATTTCATGATGACGTTAAGATAACATGAAATCAATCCAAGGAATACCCCTTGGTTAAATAGCTTTCTCCAGGAAAAACTAATTTGGATATATAATTGAAGTTAATTTGCTTAATAGTAATCTCATGGATCTCCAATTGCCAAATCTATCAGTTCCTAGGATGCAGAAATGTGTTAGGGGTTGAGATACTCAAGAACTTTATAATTGAGGCAGGAACAAGCTGGGCTTGATGGACAAGAGTGAGATAGTGGTGTTGAGGTTAAAAGATCAATGTGTCCATTCATTTAAACAAATATTTCAAATAATTGAAACATTCAGTGACCCCATCTAGGCCAGACAGCCCTCATTCCTTAACCCAGCTCTACACATCATGTCATTCAGCAAGGTTTATCATCATTTTAGGTTACTCCTCAGGATTCTCTTCAATATCTCACTTCCATCTTCAGATGTGGAAAATTAAAGGAAAGCATAATCACACATAGGCCTTATTAATTTTTAAAAAAATTGCCAAGACTCCTGATTAATATCTTGTGTCATTCCATACTCGTTCTTCCTTAACATGCTTCATTATCTTGACTTCAAACTTTAAAAAGATTTTCAGCATAAGAATACAAAAAGTCCTGTGTACCCTTTACTCAGTTGCCCTTAATGATAACATTTGCAAAACTGTATGACAGGGGCACCTGGGTGGCTCAGAGGGTTAAAGCCTCTGCCTTCGGCTCAGGTCATGATCCCAGGGTCCTGGGATTGAGCCCCACATCGGGCTCTCTGCTCAGCGGTGAGCCTGCTTCCTCCTCTCTGCCTACTTCTGATTTCTGTCTGTCAAATAAATGAAATCTTAAAAAAAAAACTGTATTACAATATCACAATATCACAACTGAAACTGACATAGTCAAGATGGGGAACATTTCCATCACAAGGATTTCTTAGGTTACCCCCTGTGGACACACCCACTTCCCAGCCCCTTCCAGCCCATCTTTAATTGCTGGTAATCACTGATCAGTGGTCCCTTTCTACAGTTTTGCCATTTCAAGAATGTTATATAAGTAAAATCATATAGTATGTGTCCTTTGGGGATTGTCTTTTTTTACTCAACATAATTATCTGAAGATTTGTCCAGGTTTTGTATGTATCAATATTTCATTTTTTTATTGCTCAATAGT
This sequence comes from Taxidea taxus jeffersonii, assembly GCA_003697995.1. Lineage (NCBI taxonomy): Eukaryota > Metazoa > Chordata > Mammalia > Carnivora > Mustelidae > Taxidea > Taxidea taxus. The sequence continues at coordinate 11,799 of RCUC01106377.1, forward strand.
GTTCCATGATATGGATAATTTGTTTGACCTGTTTAAGGACATATAAGTTCTTTCTAATTTGTGGATGTCACACATAAGGCTGCCATAAACATCTGCGTACAAGTTTTTGTGTAAACATAAGTCTTCATTTCTGTGGGATTAAATGCCCAGGAGTGAAATTGCTGGGTTATCTGGTAGTTGTGTGTTTAGTTTTTTAAGAAACTGCCAACCTATTTTCCAGAGGGATGGTAGTATTTTACATTCCCATCAGCAATGTGTGAGTGACACTGTTTCTCTACATCCTTGCCAGCATTTGGAGTTGTCACTATTTTTAAGTTTAGCCATCCTGATATGTATGTATCTTCTCATGGTTTGAATTTTAATGTCCCTAACAACTAATGATGTTGAACATTTTTTTGACGTGCTTATTTGCCATCTGCATGTCGTGTCTGGTGAAATGTCCCTTTATATCATTTGCAAATTTTCTAATTGGATTGTGTTTTTAGGATTGAGTTTTGAGCAATTTTCATACATTCAAGACAAAAATCCTTTGTCAAATAGATGGTTTGCAAATATTTTCTCCTAGTCTATAGCTTATTTTTTCATAATAGGGTCTTTTGCACAGCAACAATTTTTGAACAATTTGATGAAGTCTAGTTTATCAAATTATCCTGTTATGAATTATGCTTTTTTGTGTCAAGTCTAAAAACTCTTTGACTAGCCCTAGATCTTGAGGATTTTCTCCTATGTTTTTCCCTAAAACTTTTATAGTTTTTTATGTTTTACATTTGAATTCAATTTCCTTAAAAGTTACAGGGCTATTTAGATTGTCTATTTCACATTGAATTAGTTGTGGTAGTTTGTTTTTTGATGAAATGGTCTATTTCATTTAAGTTGTTAAATTTATATGTATAAAGTTGCTTGTAGAATTTTCTTATCCTTCTGATATCTTAACGATCTGTCATAATATCCCCAGTTCATTCATGATATTGTTATTTTGTGTCTTTTTTATTTTTTCAGTCTTCCTGAGGTTTATAAAGTTTATTGATCTTTTCAAAGAATCAACTTTGTTTTGTTAATTTTTCACTTCTCCTTTTTTGGTTTTCAAGTTCATTGATTTCTGCTCTTGTCTTTATCTCCTTCCTCCTGCTTGCTTTGGGTTTATGCTGTTATTTTCTAGGTTCTTGAGATGGAACCCTGGAATATTTAAGACTCTTTTTCAAGTATATACATCTAGTGTCATAAATTTCCCTCTCAGCACTATTTTAGGTTCTGTCTAAACCAAGGGTAGGATCACACATGTCACACTCCATTTGAATAGCCCAGTAGAACAATGATTTGGGAGACAGCGGTTAAAATCAGGGTTTTTTTTGTCAGACTATCAGGTCTGAGTACTGGCTTTGTTTTTGAGAAATTTGGAGTAAATTACTTAGTACCTCTAAGCCTTGCCAACTGTACAATGGGGCTTATATACTACCTACATCAGAATTAAATAATAAAATCCATCTAAAGAATGTAATAGTACTTTTAAAATGTAAACATCCAATAAATGTTTTTATGCCAGCCAGACATATTGAATCCACTGAAACAGAACTGCTATGTTGTCTATAACTACATTTTTCGATTAACATTAATGTCAAAACTCCATTTCTCTCTTCTTTCTTCACCTTCATTTCACCCAGTTCCAAAAGATTGTCTTCTAAAGTAACATCAATGCTTCTTTCCTCAGAAACTCATCAGTACTCCTCTAATTTTCCTAGAGAATCATACAAAATTAAAAAAAAAACTAAAACAAAATGAAACTTTTCTAAGGAATATGAATAAAGAGTCCTATACAATAATTCACACATACATGTTTAACTCACTGCTTTGGAAAGAAAATAAATTCAAGAGAAAAAGACAGAGCTTTCAAAGGAGCCACAAAGTAATTAACAAATGGACTTTGCAAGTTAGACTCTTATTTGTTCCAAGAAAATTAAATGAGGAATAAGGTTTAGGTTAAGTAGTGTTCATAAAGCTATTACTGCTAAATTAAAAACCAATCTAAATAATTATTATAACTTTAAAAACTTACCCATCAAGCTCAGCAGTTTCAATATAACAGAGGCCATGTGGCTCACTACTTGATAGGAGAAGCAGATCAGCCTATTAAAAAAAAAATTGTAAAGAATATATGACAAGGGAAGACTGGTTGAAACCCTTCTTTGTTATACCACCCCTAACTAATGAGCCAGGAAAGCCTTAGATAAAAAAAAAAGTGAGAGAGGTAAAATCCTGTTCCACCTCTCTGCCATATATGTCCCAAAACATATTTTTCCTTCCCTCTCCTTCCCTGTTCCTATTGGGTCCACCTCTTCAATATCAGAATATAAGCAAGAGCAGAGGATATGATATAAATTAATAGCCACTTCATTTACTTTTTTTTGCAAGAAATAGATAAAATTCTACATTCTCATCTTGATAATTACTAATCGAAAATATAAAATTTTCCCCAGTAAGTGAAATAATTGGAAATGTTTCCATACACATACTT
>RCUC01106380.1:0-10514 GCA_003697995.1 Taxidea taxus jeffersonii
TCTGCCCTCAGAGTCAGTCTGGATCCAGGAGTGATTCATCTTACACAGATGAGAGGGGGGATAAAAAGAAAAGAACAGTCAGGACAAATGTGTTTTCAATGGTGCTTAGCAGCAGGGAGACCATTGAGACTTCAGAGCAATGCTACTGGAGTGTGACATCATAATACGGTATGTACATGTGGAGTGGGGCGAAGAGGACTTTGCACGCACATTCCTTCCCTGTCCCTTTTGGATTGGATGCCATGTATATTAATTTCTCTGCCAGGCAGAATGCTGCAGTCTGCTCTCTTCAAGACCACTCACAAATTAGCTCTGTTTCCCTGACTCTTTTTAAATCTGCTTGCCACCATTAATGTTCATCCCTGAGAGTCCCCCACAGGGCAGTGACATGAAAAGGTGGGCTTGGCATCCTGGTGATTTCCCTAAGATCAACTCCATAGAATGTATAAAAATATAATCGCCTCAAACAGACTCTCAGACACACAACAATGGATTTATTGTTAAAATCCCTTGGCAATGTGCAGAGCAGAAACCATCTTTTCAAGAAACCCAAAATATTCCATTCCCATTAGGTTTTTAAATATCTCATAAGCTCAATTTCTTTCCAGAACTATGGGTCTGTGGATCTTCTTATAGAAACCCATTACCATGTGGCTGTTTAACAAATCCATGCCTGCTTAAAATTATAAATGACAGCCTATTTCATAAAGAGAAAAGTCCTCTTTGACAGGAAAACAATCTCAGTGGCTTCTCCTTGGGTAACAAATGGGTTTGTGTCAGACCCAGCACCATGGCTGTTTCCAAAATAGTGTAGCGGTGGACTGCCATTTCTATTTCAGGGGTCCAAATTCAGGGGTTTGCAGAAACAGGTGACTACCTGTGAGTCTGAATTAATTCCACCTAGAGAAAATTACCATGATTTGCTATAGATCCACATTCATAACTTTTAAAACTGCCCGTCTTCCTTATTTTTTGCTCTAAAGATTTCTTGTCAGATACAATGTCAGAGGTCACTGTCAGAGTGTCCCTTTGGTACCCATTAACTATACCAGCAAACTTGTTCACTATTGATCCACTGTGTCTAAGTATCTATTATGGTGGATATAAAAGGTGGCTTCACATCTTTCTAAACAGATAATTCATAAAGGCCAAAGGGTCATGGCTTGTGATGTATTATTCTTTCACTGTAACTGTGACTGGAAAGAAAGAGAGAGGAAGAGAAGGGGGTGCTAAGGGTCATGGTGTTAGACTAAAGAGGTAGAAACCTGTATGTCGATTGGACAGATTAACATCCATATAAATAATAAAAGGCATTAATAATATTTGTTCATGACCTCATTATCGATTCATTCTCTCAGAAGCCAAAACTCCTAGAATGAATGAAGACAGAGTTGATTTTTTACCACCAAAGTTCAGTTGAGGTTGAACTCTAAAATGAAAGTCAATTGAAGACAGTAAAATATAGTCTGGCAGCCATAGGTTTGGTCCTGGGATTGATATATTTTGCAGGTAGTGCATTATCTGGGGCAAAGCAAGGGTTAGGGGAACAGAAGCCTCAAATATAAAGTGTGAGGATCTGCTGGATCCTGATGGGCTCAGCACATCCCCATGTTCCTTTGGGATTATTTGATTCATCTGTAACCTCCGCTGGTTCGTGTATCGAACATTCAGCAATACACGGCAATACACGGCAGAAGCCATTGCTGATGTGCTCCACGTTCGTTCCCAGCCTAAAGTAAAGCATCTCATTAGGAGAACAATAAGGATCTAATGAGTGAGACTTGCTCACAAGTTAGCTGACATTGGGCTCATTTAATGCCGTTTATGGTCTTCTATCCACTGGAGAACCCAGCAATGGTGCACTTTCTCAAGACTACAGTTTGGAAGAAAGTAAATTGAGATGAATCATGGTGAGATGAGATAGTTAAAATGTCATGCTCCATAAGTTTGAATGCATCCTTCAAATTCTGAACAGGAAAATGTAACTGAACACTGAAACAAGGGAAACAAAGAAAAAACAGACAACTAACAATACAAATCCTCCTTCTTTGACAACGATGTTTCAGGGCAAAAACCAAACAGCGCCTTTTCAGAGGAGTCCCTGAGCACACGCCCAAGAGCACACAGGCACACATGCATTCTCCCCCATGATTTTACTTTCCTTTTACTATTTCACCCATTATGGCTCAGGGGATGACACATCAAAATTATAGGATCTCAGAGATAGATAATAAACTATTAGCTCTATTTCTGTTTATAAATGCCAGCTGAGGGAAAAGCCCTTGACTAGCTGGGCAAATTCCAACATGTTCCTAGGAAATGTGGAAGCTGACAATGTGTTTTGAGAGTCAGCTCTTTTGGCTGAAGGAGAGGGTTGAGGAAAGTGTTGGAGTGGGCATGGGCAGAGGTAGGAGATGCAAAAATGCTTCACTGGTTTCTCCTTATAGAACCCCATTCATTTCAAGTGTCTACTAACTCTATAACTTGTTAAGGTAAAACATCCTAAGAGAAACCTAAGAATGACCTATTTCCTGGAAGTTAATAGTATGACCCTAGGAATAGCTTTTCTTCTTTATGTGAAACCCCAGTTATTGGGACAACCAAGGTCTTGAGGGATTTCCCTCCAATATCTGTAGTTTTTAACATTTTTATGGATCAAGAACCCTTTTGAGAATATAACAAAAGCTATGATCCCTCTCTTGAGAAAAATGTTCACATGTACAAAATTTTGCATATATTTTAGGGATTCATAACATCTCTGAGGTTGGTGCAGCTTAAGAGCCCATGTTCTAAATAAGTTTGTTTTCTTTAACAGATGAACATTCATAGACTCTGCCCTTCCTTCTTCATTCAATAAAGGAAAAAAATGAAGCTTAGAGATAAGACAGCCAGTGTAACCTTCAGATGCCAAATAATACTGTCCTTAATAATAATAATATCCAAGTGTCATGTTAGTGGTCTCTGTGGACATCTCTATTCTTCATAATAATTTTTATTTTTATTTAATGTTTGGAGATGTTGTAAAAAGTGACTACTGTTTCAAAATGTGACCTCTGTGAGGCTTAAAACATACTGAATCAGATGAGATATGAAAGCATTCAATATAATGTATGACTTAAAGCTATGTTTTTTAAACTTTAATAGGAAATGTCTGACTCTTAGATCACTGTTTCTAAAGCCTGGCAGACAGAAACATGTCTTTTAAAAAGGTCTAATTTATATACCAAACAGAGATCCAGCAGGTAGAAATAACGCCTTTCCGCTTTACCTCATGCAAACCTGAACATTTAATTTGTTTTGCATAAACCTCAGTTCCAGCAACATTTTAACAATTATAACTCCTCTCATTTTTTTTTCAAAGATTTTTCAGATACTGTCCTAGACAGTGGCACACCAAGATAAACGAATCCTGGTCTTTATCCTCAGAAGGCTCACAGTCTTAAAATGGATGCGTGTACACAGCCAAGCAGCCACTGCAGTGGCGCAGAAGTATCAATTCCTATCTTCTTCCCTCTTGGCAGGACTCTGTTTTTATTCAGGTGCCTATCCTCTACATAAGCCATATGATTTAGGGGCAGCTGAAGCATCCTGGGCTAAACCAATCTTAGGAATCCTACACACACCCTTGTTTGTGATAGATTCAGGTATCTCCTTCAGCCAATTATTATTTCTCATTCCCTTGGTAATGGCAGTTGGTCTGGGGATGGACATATGGCCTAAATTGACCTCTTTATACCAAAGGGAGGATCAACTAGAGGGAAAGTTGTCTCTTTCTCCCAGCTGTCTTGCCCCAACTGGTGTTAGCAACTGTCTTGCTACCTTTGGGGAAGTTAGTCTGAGGACAAAACTAAGACATCTGGGAGGGCAGATCTGAGAAAATTACAGAGAACCAAAGTGGAAAACCACATTGAATGATTTAAAGCCCATTATACCTCCACATAGCTTTTATGTGAGATAGATTTACTATTTCCTTTTTGTTTATTCTTATTTGAGTAGGGTCTTATGTCCAATGCAGCACCAAAACATCCTGTTGCCCATACTGCTATAGCCCAGAGTGATGTCCCCTTGGTATGCTATAGGAATCATCAGCGGTGCACAGAGGATAGACACAATCATCCTGTGGCAACTTGCCAGAAGAGAGGATGCCTGAGCTGAGTTTTGATGGTTGAAAAGGAGTTTGCTGAGCAGATACGGAAGGGAAAGGGGTTCTAAAAAGAAGTACAAGTGAACAGAGGTGTGTTGGTGCCTTCAAGGATATTGAGAGTTGTATGCCTAGTGCGAAGAGAGATGGGAGACATCCTGGCAGGTGAGACAGAAGAGGCAGGCAAGGGCCAGATCATGAAGGGTCTTGCATTCCACGTGAATGTGGATTTTCTATTGAAGATAATTTGGAGCCATTGAAGGATGGTAAACATTGAATTGGTGTGATCCATTGTGTATTTTAGACACATTGTTGGTGGCCAGTGTGAAAAGTGAATTGGAGAGGACTACTCTAGGGCTAGGAAGTCAGTTCAAGAGTCTCCATTTTGCTGAAAGTCACCCTTTGCCTCTCAGACATCCTTTCCTGATAGGAGGCAACATGGATCCTTTCTGAATGGTACGGGGCAGGTATCTGTGAAGACTGGTACAGCCCCATCACTGTTAATCAAAATCCATAACTAGATCCAGGTCAGCAAATATTTGCTGAGTGCTCATGACTCAGAACACTACGCAGAACCATGGAAAGAGCCCCTTACTTGCTGGGTGACCTTAACTAGCTGCTTAACCTCTCTGAGATTCTTCCCCTATGTCTGTAAAATGAGGATCCTGTACCTACCTTGCATTGTCTAGGTGAGTTAAATAATACTTGCAGGCACTTGGCACTGGGCCTGCCAAAACATAGGGACTAGATTAATGCCTCACTGGCTGAGTGACTGGATGACATGAACACGTAGTTTTCCCTACTTATACCAAATATGTGGTTCTAGATTTGAAAATGACAGGCCCAATACTTTGGGAGATAAAACCACCAGATGAACAAGTTATCCCCACTACCTTCCGAGGTAAGGTTAATTCTTGTGGAATTTTTAAAAATGAGGGCAGATCTGCCCACAGGGATTGCAGAAACTTCTGCTCAGTCATTAATTAAAACAACATGCTTCAGAGCCCTGCGGACATGTAACTCTCCATTCTTGGGGCTCGAAAGGGAGTGACACTGTAAATTGCTTTGGAATGAATTGATTTTGGGTTTTCCATATGACACCCACAAAGGGTTTGTGAGACTAGGTTTTGGCCCAAGTGTAAAGGATGCTTACCAGCTGGCTTGTCAACCTACAAACAGGACAACAAAAAAGATACTTGTCTGTGCTCCTTTCTGTGAGCTAATCTTTGGGTCCCCCACATTGACCATGTCTATTCAGCAGTGGTAGGACAGAAGGAAAGGCTGGGGTGAAGCAGTGGGGAGCTGATGCCAACCTGCAGAAGCTTCCATCTCACCAGAAACCTTGGAGGCACAGCGTGCCATGTTTATATCTTTGCCGTCAGAGGTATCTCAGTTTAAGTTTTGACTAGCTCACTTATTAGCTGTGTGACCTTGGGCAAGTGACCTAACCTCTCTGAGTTGTAATTTTTTTCATTTGTAAAAATAGGCTATGCCTACCTTAATGGTATAAAGTGGGAGTACACCTACTAGACTTTTTATGAGGATGAAATAAAATTGCATAGCAAAACACATCATCAGCATAATATATGACAATATGGTTAAAAAACAAGTTACGATGATGATGATGATGATGATGATGATGATGATGATGATGGTGATGACGATGACGGTGATTTAGAATGGGCATCTCTAATTTTGGGTCTGTCCATCAAATAAATGCTCCTTCCTATTAATACTTTCCTTTTGGGGAATTACCTTTCCTGAATTAGGTGTAGTCTTGGTGCCCTCTAGTGTGCTCACTCCCTACTTTAGAAGCTGAAGGGGTCCCTAGAGGCTCTGCCCACAAGATCTTTCCTTTCATCACCTAGTACAGCCCTGAAGTAAGCATGTGACCAGAGCCCAGCCAATCAGAATCTCTCTCCTGGAACTTTGACTTAGGCATAGAATGAAGCAAAGATAGAAAAAACAGAAAACAGTGGGTGGTGCCTGAAGAAGACAGCCTTCGTTTCTCTTCTGTTGCTGCCTCAAATCATCCCTATAAAGTTTCTTTTTTGCTTAAGCATCCCATGTTCATTTCTGTTGCTTGCAACCAAAGAAATGAAACATTACCTTCTGTCTTTAGGAACAAGTGTTCCCCTTGTTTCCCTTCATAGCCTGCCTCTCTTCTCTTTTTCACCCATGTCCTACACCCCAATATTCCCCAAACAGAGCCTAAATTTGTATAGCTTAATGCATGTCTTCAAGATGTTCTTTCTGCTTAGATGCCCATATTCAACCCCAATCCTCCAACAGGCAAATTCCAACCCATGCTTCAAGCCCTGGCTCAAATGATGCTCGCTTTGGGGAGCCTTCAATGACTGCCTTGACCCAGTGGTACAAAAATATTTAAGCTCCTCCAACTTTTCCATGCTTTCCTGAAACCTTTATGTACTTGCCATGTTGTATTAGGCTATGTGCTAATGTGCTAGGTGGAGATCTAGATCCTGTGCTCTCCAGGAATGGGGGCCAAGCCTTAGTCTTATTCAGCTTTGTGTCTCTAGTACCTGCCTGGTCCAGAGCAAGAACACAAGGCATTTTTGTTGACTGAGTGATATTTCTTACAAATGCATGAATTGTACAGTTTTGTGGACAATGACTTATATTTGGGGCATGTCCAGATAACTTTAGAAGAGTGGGCCAATTCTACAGGCCACCCAGCTCTCCCAGTATGATGAGCAAATGCGTCTTTGTCCCAGTTATCCAAACTGACAATTGAGATCAAGCCAAATTGTTAAAGATCATTGTCTCAGCCTCTGCTTTGAGAGTAACAACAGGAACCAAGTCTTGTATGGCTCTGATCACACACCAAGCACCAAACAAATATTGACTCATTTGATCCTAGTAATACCCCTATGAAGTAGATGCTGCTGTTTTCCCTATGTCATAGAGGAGAAAACTGAGGCAGAGGGAGGTCGAGCCACCTGCCCGTGTTATATGGCTAACAAGTGGGAGAGCTGAGTGTCCTACCTATGCTGTGCTCTTCCATATGATGCTGCCTGGTCTGGAGTCCCTGAGGAATGAGCAGATGCTGCTTATTCGGTCAGTGTTCAGCTGTTTCATGAGCTGGGGGTTAGAAGCAGAGTAGGGATGGACATTTGAATGCAGAATCTCCAGGCACCTGGGTGGCTCAGTCGTTAACTGGCTGACTTTGGCTCAGGTCATGATCCCTGGGTCCTGGGATCGAGGTCCACATGGGGCCCACATGCTCAGCAGGAAGCCTGCTTCTCCCCTCTCCTGCTCTCCCTGCTTGTGTTCCCTCTCTCTCTCTCTGTGTTTCTATCAAATAAATAAATAAAAATCTTGAATGTGGAATCTTCAAGGTGAAGATCTGTCCACTTTGTAAGAAGCATTGATAGTGATTATAGAGCACAGAGAGGAGCTACATTTTTAGCTAAGCTACAGTTGAGTGGTGATGAAGAGAGAGGGGAATCCTTCTGTGATTCTTGAAAATACTGAGATACCCAGATATATGCCTTGTGCCAGGAATAGTCAGACTATTAGCCTTGGCTAAATTCACCAAACAGGGTTTGACAGGCAGTAGAAGGCAGTGGTTCAGTGCCTAGGTTTTTACATCAAAGAGGCTTGAATGTAAGGCCTGGCTCCACTGTTTGCTACAGTGTGTGTGACCTTGGACAAATTACTTAACCACTGTGTGGCTCAGTGTCCTCATTTGTAAAATGGGGCATGATAAAAGTCTCAGGGGATAGCATAGTTCTGGAAATTACTTGGTATATCTGGAACCTGCTCCATGCTTATATTATATAAATTTAGTACAAAGTCCCTGCTAGTTATGGGAATTTTAGTGAGAAGTGGCACTTTGGGTTTTTAGGAGACAATGGGAAGGAAAAGAGTAAGTTTGTGGAAAGAGTTGCCCCTCCACTTTGCCAGGGAGAGCTCAGCCCTTAAAAATTAACACTGCCACCTGAAGTCTGGAAGGCCACCACTGCTCTGCAGAGTTCTGCTGGGTAGGAGCCCAAGACAGAGTTTGTGGTTTTTCCCACCCAGTAATCAGGGCTCATGGCTCTGTAGGATTACTCTATATGAGCAAATCCAGTGTCCTTTTCCTACTCTTTCCCTTTCAAATTTCCAATTAAAAAAAGAAAACAACCCTTCAATGATGAGCTTGGTCAAAAGGGCTTATTTTACTACTAGGGCCTTTTTTCAAAGAGCTAATGATATTTCTCATAAATCCTGAGCATTCTGTTGGCTCTGACAGCCTGTGCTTGGGTGAAGTTAGCAGCAGCCTTGTTTCTAAGAAGTTCAGGCATGATTTGCCCAGAGTCCATCAGAGTGTATGTACCCTGTGCCTTAGATTAGGGGAGGAAGGGTTCCAACCCACCAATCATTTTAAAGCTTCCAATTTTGCAGATTCCAGATTCAGATACTTAAAGCCCTTACGTGCCTACCCCAGAAACCACACTTCATCACAAAGCTCTCCATTAGCTGCAGACCAAGCAAATATATACAAATAAAGTGCATTTGTGTAATGTATGAAATATATTATCTTAATGCATCTGTCTCAACTTTTAATAACTATAGTTTATTTCAGTGGCTCACAAATTAGACCCATTCTCTGAGAGATCTTAGGGTGTAAACATCTGAAGGCATTACTAAACTCCAGGAGTCTCAAGCACACTTAAAGTATGTTAATAAACCCTCCACATGTAAGATTTGATAGGATAGAAATAAATTTGTTGCTGTCCCCTCTCTATTCTATTAGTGCTGAGCATTGAGACATGTGACTGATACACTAAATAACCTTCTCAAAAGGCAAATCCCACAAAATGTGGGAACCTTTTGGGACAGTGTAAGTGTTGTCACTCCACAGTTGGCATCAGTATGAACTTCCACTAGCAGGATACAGAACAATTTATAATGTAACAATTAACGGAAATATTGACTTAAACATGTGCTCAGCCAGGGACTGGTAACCCCAGTAATCAGCAGAAGGAACAGTATCATGCCAGGTACAGTGTCCGAAAGGATCTGAAGCAATTCACATGACTAAAGAGCACATCTTGAGAAGCACACTCTTCCCCTCTTTTTGTTACTTCAGGTTGAAGTTAAAAATAACACTTTCTCTTCCACCCAGCTTTTGCACTACACTGAAGGGATGGGCTGTATAAAAATGCAATCTCTAAAATGCAAGGACCCACAGTGCTTGCCAGTTTCACAATTTTGCAGATTCTAATTAGGAAACTATTTCACAGGTCTTTCTCTTGATGGTGCAAGGGAGACTAGGAGCATTACAAAGCTGCATTTTGCATTGCCTGGATGATTGTAAAACTCCCTACCCGCTACCCCCCACCAACCCAAAAACCCATCAGCTTATGTTGCCAACCCCCATCTCAGTTCTCATATACTTTCATCTTGTTCCCAGGATCCACTAAAGTAAATAAGATGTCCACTCAGATAATGGAAACCCCACCAGCTCTCAGTTAGTGCCTTTTCATGCCAATTAAACACATTTTATACAGTCATCGTAGATGCATCAATGACTGCATTCGGAGACGCCAGTAGGGCTCGGCAGATATCAGGCGAGCAAATGAAATGTATTGCATGCGAGTTTTCTCTCTGTCTTATTCTAACCACTTGGTTAGAATTGAATTGAAAACATTGATTCTGAAAGATATATATGGATATATAAACTGATTAACCAGCTTATTTGCTGCTGATTACTTTACTAATCAAGATCTCAGAGTGCTTAATTTAAATTAATACTTCCTTCATTAATGAAAATCCAGCTTCGAGCATTAAAAAAAAATCTTGACAGATGCATTTATTGCATAAACATACATTTATCTACACTGAGGCAATTGAAGATGCAATCATATTTGGTTGGGGTAATAATTGATAATGATTCTACAATTATTACTTCGGTTAGGTGAGTGTTGTTCACCAGTAACTCTGACAGTCTAATAGGGTTTTCTCCTTTTGGAGGCTTTGAGGAGCCAGTGGGACATACAGGGACGTATGCAAAACAAATTCAGAATGTTGGGTCACTTTTGAGATAAGGAGCAAGACATTCTTGCTTCCCCTTCTACAACCTTCCATCCTCCTCCGCCACAAAAAAACAAAACAGAAGCCTGGCTGACTTTTCAGTGCAGTGAAAACGGAAAAGAGGACAAAAGATGTCCAATGTGAAGACCCAGGGATTAAACAAAATTGGCCTATTGATTAATCAGTGTGAGGGTCACCTGATGTTTGTGGCAGCCAAATACCAGGGTCTCCTGCCTCTTGCAGTTTATGGGCCAATTCCTCCCAAGATGTGTGAGCTGCTGTGCCGTGGGTGGACTTGCAGGCGACCAGCTAGCCCAGAGTGACAGCGACTCAG
>RCUC01106381.1:0-10265 GCA_003697995.1 Taxidea taxus jeffersonii
TGGTTGTCTGTGGAGAGGCATTGGTGCAGCCCTTAAAATGTGGGGACACAAAAGGGATGAAGAGCAGAGTAAGGCACTGACTTATTTATTTAGCACCGAGAGCATCTTTCTATGGAATAAGTTTAGCACCCAAGTGGTGAGCAGAGTTGGGACATAGTTAGAGTTTCTTAGATTCATTACTGAACCATAAGCTCCTTCAAGACAGGTTTCTTGTTGATCTACTCTTATATTCCCAGTACCTGGCACATAGTATGTACTGATAAACATTTTTTCAATAAACACTTAAGGGATAGACTTAGGAAATATGCATGAACAGCATACACTTAAGTGGGAAAGGTAGAAAGGCTGGTTTTGCATTTTGGAGAGGGGCAGGGTACAGGAAATAATTCTAGAGATTAGAGGTAGGAAGGGTTTTGTGCCTTTAGGATTCAGACTTTCTGTGTATAAAATCTCATTACAGAGATTTGCATACACAGTGAGGCTGAGGGAAAGAGCAGTGGGACAAATACAAGGAGGGAAGGACCCGTAGAGAACTCCCCCTAGCAGATAGCCAGAATTTCCTAGGCTCCCCCACCCTGGTGTACCCCAAGGCTTTCTCACAACTCTGTCCACTGTGGAATCCCATTTACACTTCATTTGAAGTTGGCTGGCCACAGGTATCATTAAATTGACTTTATGGAATGGGAGATGGGGCAGATGAAGAGTCAGACCTAAGACAACTCCATGAGTTAAGGTTTTAGACAGGGTTTTGGATATCTGGGCTCCTAGGTGAATGCAATGCGAGGAGATGCTGCTGGCCACCTCTTTCTTACCGGAGGCATCTCAGTGGTTTCTTTGGCTGTGCAGAGACTTCCAGAACATGGAAAGGCAGGAGAGTTAATGTCTCGACAAAGACCTGCAGCAGGCCACCCCTTGCTGCTTTCCCAATGACAAGGTGCATCCTTCACCTCACATCCACCAAGCATTTGGCTTTGAACACAATGGAGCTTGCAGAGGGCTTGAAGATCCCCGAGGGTGGCAGGTGCTAGATATTAACATAACATCAACTTTTGTCAAGCAGAACATTCACTCATGCTGCTGATGTGGAGCTCCCCAAAGTTTAGAAATATGCAAAACTGGCTCATCGGCATCTTTACACCTGGCCGAACCTCTTAATGGCATCTCCCCCCACAACCCCCCATTGCCCAGCAGCAGGCCGCCTTGCAGGGCTTGAGCACACTCACTCTTCTCTCCTCCCTTTGCCTCTTCTCCTGTCAGTCCTTCCCTCCTAGGCTTTTATGCAGCAAGTCATTTTTCTGCAGTTGTCATTTACTGCTCCGCCTAACTGCTACATCTGAGCGTGGCTGAACTAATGATGCAGCAATTAAGAGTGATTAGGGTTATTGATAATAAAGAGACTTCATAAACTTGATTAAATGCGTTCATTAATGAACACGTTGTGAGTGCTTGCGTGGGGGTGGGGTGGGGCGGGATGAAAGGTGGGGAAAATAGGAAAAAGGAACTCACTCTGCAAACGTCCCAGAGTGGATCTGAAGATGACGAGGAGGCTGAGTTTTGTGGCTGGATGATCAGGAGTCCTCAGAGGCTTGGACTTTGAGGCAAGTGCAGTAAAATTGCTGTCCAGAGCGCATCAGTTCTTTCTACGTGTTGGGACTGGGAGCTTGACAAAGACAACAAGATGCTGAAAGGAAGAGTCCACCCTCCCCTGCCCTGCCAACCCTAAGAATCACCTGAAATGCTCCAAGCTTGAGATGTGTTTTGGTCCCTGCCTTTCCTGAGGGTGAGCAGCAGGGGCTGCTATTCATGAGCGCAAACAATGCTCTTTCCCTCCCCTTCAGCTGCCAGCTCAGCTCATGGAACGAAGGACGGAGGACGGCTACAGCTCTTGCTCCTTTATTTCTCGTTGCTTGCTGGGGATACTAGTGCTATGTTGAAGACAGCTTTCTCTGTCTCTTTTTTCGTAAGGCTCTCTCTGGAGTTGCTAGGGAGACAGAGGACAGGGTCTTCTTTCCCCATGCCACATTCAGAAACTGTGGGAAAAACCTCGCAGCTCATTTCCTTTAAAGGCTTAGAAAAATCTCGTTAACTCAGCACTATTATAATTCAGAGAGGAATGCTTTGGACTCTACGTTCACTTAGCACATGTAGATTCCAGGTGGTGCAAATAAATATGAGTTTAACTAAATTAGAAGAGAGCTTGTTTTTTTAATAGGAGAACAAGATTTTTTTTTTTTTTAAGATTTTATTTTTTTATTTGACAGACAGAGACCACAAGCAGGCAGAGAGGCAGGCAGAGAGAGAGAGGAGGAAGCAGGCCCCATGCAGGGCAAAGAGCCCAATGCGGGGCTCGATCCCAGGACCCTGGGATCATGACCTGAGCCAAAGGCAGAGGCTCTAACCCACTGAGCCACCCAGGCGCCCCAAGAACAAGATTTTTATTAGAGGAACCTCCAACACACATTCTCAACACACACTTACCTACGAGGGGGGGTAGATTGCTTACGAGGTACTCCTGCCGCAGAGTGGGCTCCCCCAGGACCTCCAAGACAAAGAGGTCGTCAGCTTGGTTGTGGCTACTGGTCCATCCAAGCAGTTATCGCGAATTTCTCTCAAACCAGTCAATGATTTTTAAAATGAATTGATGGTGTCCCCTCATTTGGCTTCAATGAACATGAGTCGGTGAGGTCATGTTGTGTATTCTCAAACCACATTCTGGTTCCACCTGGGGGGGCTCCCTCTGCCAGGAAGGGTCTGCTCCCCAGCCCTGTCGCAATGGGCTCTGGCCCTGTGGGTCCTGAGGCTTCCCTGGGTGGAATTAACATGTGGGAGGCACGCTACTCACTCACTCCTGCAGTACAGCCGAATGAAATGAAATATTGGAGCCGTTTTAAAGATTTATATGGCCATCGTGTAGCTGATACTGTGAAGAAAGATTTAATAGGCACCTTCGGTTTGTGAACACCATTGATTTAGCCCTCAACCCACCTCTGTCAGTTGTTGGGATTCTGTCATCTAGCCCACAGCATTTATTGAGAAAGCCCTGGGTGTAGACAGCCGTACTGTGGGTTCCAGGAAGTGACAAGAATGACAAGAATCCTGGATCTCAGGATTGGAGGGTCCTGACATTTCATCGCAGGTGGAATCCTTTTAGCAGTATCCCCGTCACGTGGTCCCCACTCCCCACCTCTCAGGGAAGCCCATTTTATCTGGGGGAAACTCAGGTGGGCAGGAAGCTTTTCTTTAGGCTGAGATGAAATCATCAGGACCTAGAAGTTATGGTGTGGGATTGTTTTGCAGGTGGGACCAGCTAATAATGAAGTCATTTTTGCACTCTAGCAACTAAAGTCTATGGGGTGTACAGCAATGTGAACCCTGTTGACTACTCCCCTGGCAGGGAGAAGGCTGTCTGAGATGCTGGTGGTAAGAGGTTGCTCGCTGGGCCAGGGGCCTTGGAGGATAATTGTTTCCCACATTCGAGGAGCTCAGAATCTCGCTGGGGAGACAAGACATAACCTCATGAGGAGTCATTATAATAATGAACTGCATCATATTAGCGAGTTCATGAACTGCAGAACATTTGGAAAGGTAAGGAGGAACTCAGTGTGTTATCAACAGCCTTAAACATACATACCCCTGGCCCGAGAACTTCCACATCTGGGAATTTCACCTTAGAAAATGATCTTTGAAAGAGATTTATATTCGGAATGTTCATTGCAGTACTACGTATGGCAGCTAAAAATCAGAAATAATTGTGCTGTCCAAAAATAGGGTGATAGTTGGATAACTTATGGTTAAAAGCCTTCAATGGACTATTACACAGTCATTAAAAAGCATGGTTTCAAATAATGTTTTAAGGGCATAAGAAATGTTCATGATGGGATCTCAAATGAAAACAAAGTGTAAAGCTATAGATCCAGTTTTGAATATTTCTATCTACCTGTCATCTATATTTAACACCGGTGATTACTACTTTCTTTGTACTTGACTATTTTTTCCAAAATTTACAATGAATGTATAATAGTCACCAGAATAGAGAAGTTGATTTATATGTTTGGAACTTATTATTCCAAAGAGGCAAGTAAGATGAAGGGAACCGTCCAGTGCTTCTGGTTTTCTGGTCTTCTACCCTTAAGACTGGTGGGGAAGTTGGACACGAGAAGGGACAGATGTGGGGCAGGGACGCTTCAGAGAGACTCTGTAAAGAGGTGATGGAGAAGCAGGTGAGGAGGTAGGCAGTTACGGGCCCTTCCTGGCGTTGCAGGTGTCGGCCTGGCAACATGGGAGGCATGAAGACGGCCTGTTAGGATGTCTGCTTCAGGTGGAGAAAGCTCATCATATGGCTCTGTGGTCAATACTTGGCCTTCATAGCCTAAGATTTGACTTCCTTTCACTCAACCTGAACTTCACTGAAATTTCAGGGAATGTAATCATTCTAGCTTGTGCTGTGCCTTTCAGCCCACCTGGCCCAGAATTGCTCTTCTGGCTGCTACTGTGATCCCATCTTTCTTCCAAGGAGCAGTCCTGGCCTCACTTCCTCCAACCACCAAGCCTCCAGGACCAGCTTTAATCTCTTTGGGCTGCCTGGAGTCCTCACCCCTCACCTGAACACTTCGCATGCTGCCTTCGGGTATCAGTTGCCTTCAGGTAGGTCCACCTGACACCACTCCTTAACTAGATAGTAAGACTTGGGAGAGTTGGATCTCTGTCTGATGTTCCTCTGAGGACCTCTCAGTGTCCCACTCAACTAATGGAGAATCAAAGCTGGCCGCTGCATCCATGCCATCCTCCCAGCCCTGCGTTTCAGAGCCAATGAAACGGAGAGAGAGAGATGTGGTGACTGGTCCGAAGTCACCTAGTGATGGATAAGAAACCATTTGTTCATTCAACACATGTTTAGTGAGCCCGTGTCTTCTGGCTGTATGATCAGGGCACTCAGTAAATTCTTCTTCAGCTTGTTGATTGAATGAAAGATTTATTGCTTACATCCCTGAAGCGAAATCTCAGATTTGACCATAGTAAATGTTTCCAGCCCCAATTATTTGCCAGGTACCTTCTATGCAGTCAACACCTCTTTATCCCTCACATCCATCCTATACTTCCTCTGGTTTTATAGATGAGAAGATAAAAGCTGATGAGGGTTAGCAACCTGAGTGTAGCACACAGCTCAAAAGTGGCAGAAGTAGAATTCAAAATCCAGGCTGTTCCTTCAGTCAGTCCTCGGGACTGGAGGCCGGGGGGCACAGGGAGAGTCAGGCCTGGCCACTCAAGGTCAAATCTGTCTGGACCTCTGCTCTCCAGGAAAGCTCTGACCAAAAATATCTGCGACTTAATGTCCTGTTACGAGCTGTCCCTAAGATCATTTTCTTCTCACACAAGGAGACCTGGCATTTTGTTCGGGGTAGGGAACAAGTGAAGCCCATTTTTCTACGGTGACTTTGCACCTTTGACAATTAGGTCTGCAGTCTGGGAAACAAGGGCAGTCAGCCTGCACTGGGAGAGAGAAAGAGAAAATTCTATCATGTCAGAATAATGAGATCTGTGATTTCAGCACTTACTGGGTCAAAGACACACACAATGTGTTATCTGTAATGCTTTGCTCCTGACATTTGGGGAAATTGCATTTATGCAGAGGACACGGGACGCTGGAACGTGGTACTCCACTGATGTCACTCAGAGCTGACAGACTGCAGTCTCTCCTACCAGAGCCCCTGGGCCTGATATTCCTGCAGGAGGACTGAGACATGGCCGAACCAGGGGACCATGGGGTCTTCTCAGCTTCTGTGGCCTTGCCACGCCTGCACTGCTCCAGGCTAAGGGAACATTTCAGAATCCCCACAGGAGGCTGGTTAAGCAGGTGTGTGCACATGCACTCCTTGGGGGACCTATGTGTGTGGAATGAGGTTCCTTTCCAACCCAAGATCTTCCAGAACCTTTTCCCTTCCAGTCCTTCCCAGAATATCAGACTTTCAGGTACAGCCCTGGGCTTCTTCCAGAGTAAGTCTCCATTTCTGTTGGGGACTCCCTTCTTCACTCTCCAGTTCCTGCGCACAGAGCCCACGAGCCCCAGAAGCATGTGGCTTGCTTTCTGAGGCAGATTCAGAGGCCGGAGGGTCTCTCTGCCTCTTCTGTGCTCCTCCATCCTTTCCCTGTCTCCCTGTTCTCTTTATCTGCAGTGGCAGTGATGAAGTGATTGATTACCCTGCCTCAGACGTCTTGTGCAGTTTGAAATTTAATCCTGTTGCACAGCAATGGACAGACTGAGGGGAGGGGCATACACACGTACCTATGTGTACACACATGTGCGTGCATGTGTGCACGCATACACACACACACAGGAGACCAAAACAAGGAGTGAATCTTCCCTGGACATAACATGATTCTTCTCTCTGCTCCCAAGCTGGGAGCTGCTTCCTTGTCTGGTTCTGTTGGAGAGAACTCGCGGTTTGTTAAATGGGCATGACTGCACATCCCACACCAACCATTCCTCAGAGGCTGGCATTTTCTGTGGCAGTCAAATGAGCCAGTTGGACTGATGAATGGCTTTCAAACATTTTTAGAGCAGGACTCGTTTTTGAAATGGAAATCTCACCTGGAGCTTCAGTGTAAAAAATACATCAGAGTGAAGACCGAGTTCCCTGGCCAGTCTAGCTCTTGGCTCTTTGGTTGGGGTTCATGTCACTGCTTGCAGTGCCTCTAAAGTAGCTCTCAGCATTTGTGCTACTTATTTGGAAATGCAGTAGACCAAATGCTGAGCCCTTAGCTTAAGACCAGAGAGGCTAAGTGATTGGCCAGGGTCACACAGCAAGTTAGTAGTTTGGTTGTGTCTGTAGACTGGGTTTTTTAGTGGCTGGATACATCAGCCACATTTATGTCTCAGCAAATGGACGTGGAGTGGGTTTTGGTCCATTGCACTAGACTAAGGTCTACAGTTGAAGGTGAGAAACACTTACCCCCACATTTTCAAGGCAGCCAGGAACAGTTGGTTTTAGCACTTTCTCCCAGAGCTTCCTATGAAAAGGCAGCATTAACCCTCCCATAGCCATCGACCTCTCCCCCCACCACTGAACCTCAGTCTACATCAAGAGAGAACCGGGGGCTGGGAAGGACACTTCTTCTTAGATCAAGAGGCACAATGGAGGAAAACGGACCCTGCCATCTTGCCCGCCTCTCCTTTGAGAGAGGTATTCCTCCAGAAAGAGACCTAGGGGGATGCCTGGGTGGCTCAGTGGATTAAAACCTCTGCCTTCGGCTCAGGTCATGATCCCAGCATCCTGGGATGGAGTCCCGCATTGGGCTCCTTGCTCAGCAGGGAGCCTGCTTCTCCCTCTGCCTCTGCCTGCCTCTCTGTCTGCCTGAGCTCTCTCTCTCTCTCTCTAATAAATAAATAAATAAAATCTTAAAAAAAAAAAAAAGACAGAGACCTAGGAGTCAGAAAGCTGGAAGTGGATCTCAGGCCTCAGGAGCTGAACGGGGTGGTGTGGAGGAGGGAGAGCCAGAGGTGGGTCTTACCTGTCAGAGGACTGGATGGTGGGGGGCACATGCAGGATCCTCCAAAAGTCCCACCATGTGCCCCATACAATGGAACAGTGACTGCTGGTCATTGTAGGCCGGAGGAGCAATACACATAAAAATGGACAATGTTATGACCACGCAGTTAGGCACAGTGATGTTTCTTCCTCCAACACATTGTAAGTCCGTAAGGCCAAGGATAGGAGAGGAGATAACTTTACATTGGCTATGAAATTGAGGTTATAAAGTGGACTGGATTTTTTTTACTTTTTATTATGCATGATTAAATTATTATTACTATTACTATTACTAATAATTAAGTCAACTTTTTAAATAATTAAATTATTCAAAATTTATTATGGAAAATTTTAAAATATGCAAAAATGGGGACCAACATCTATCCAGCCACCTGTCAGTTTCAAAGTTGACTGCAGTGTCCTGACACTTCACACCTAAACAGCTCTTAAAATTAACACTATTCTCTATAGTCACAAAACTATGATCATACCTAAAGAAAAGAGTTTCCTAATGCCATCTAACACATTGAACCGGACTATTTTAATCAGTGAACGAGACACGAAAGTTGCAGAATCTGCTTAGGATGTCATTAAGTCACAGGAGAGGGGGATTAAACTTATCACAGTTTGAGGCAAGGCTTGGAAGAAATAAAACTGTTTCATGCTTATATACCAATGAGCTGAGACTCCTTAAGGAACTTATATTTATCCTCTTCATTCCTTAAGGGAGATTAGAGTTGATAGCAGTTATTTGGGGATATTTCACAAAGGAGATGTGGCTTCCTGATTCAGAGCTAGTCCCCAAAGATGGCCCCCTGTGATTCATGCTCCTTGGTGTTCACAGCCTTGTCCGCTCCAGTCCCATGTGAAATCTGAGCCGGATTTCTGACTCACTCTAGTCAGTAGTATGTGGCAAAATGACCTTGTGTTAGTCCTGGTAGCTTACACTTTTGTGCTTTTGTGGGTCCTTAGCTACCATGTAGGAAGTCCCCATATCCTGCAGGAACCACACGGAGAGACCATGTAGGAAGGCCACATGGAGAGCAAAAGGACTTGTGGCCACATGGTGGAAAGCCAGAAAGTCCTAGCTGTCCCATGGGACCCGTTCTTTCTGTCTTCCATACCGAGGCATCAGGCATGTGAGCGAGCCACGGGAGACTTGGCAGCCCAGTCCAATCCCCAGATGACTGCAACCCCAGCTGATGTATCAGGAAGAAGAACAACCGCACAGCTGAGCCCAGTCGACCCACAGAACCTTAAGCAATAATTAAGACACCATGTTTTGGGGGTGGTTTGTTATGCAATCAATAACCAAAACCAGAGCTCTCAAAGCAAAGCCTGTGTTTGATCTGTAAGCAGGCTTTCCACAAAATATGCAATGTGCCCCTGGGACTAGGAAGGGAGAGTCCCCTGACTTACCCCAGTGGGCTACCGCTCCCTGCTCCTTCACGAGGGAGAGGAATACACTGCATTGGTTTAGCTCTGTGATAACAAGCACCACATTACAGAGCTGGGCAGCCAATGACATTATGATCCAGTGGATGCGGGAAGATGATATTTGATGGTGGCAGTGATGACAGATCATGTTGTCTCTCTATAGAAAACATTCCATCTTACCTGGAGCTATCCCTGGAGAATGATGGAGACACCTTTTCCTGCACAGCCCGGGGACCAAGAGGAGCCAGTCACTGAGGGCTGAGCCCGCCCCAGGCTGAAACCAGCTCCCAGGGGCTCCTTTGATGATGATGAAATTGACTCATAGTGATGTAAAGTGGGCAGCCCTGTCCAGCAGCTGATCTTTTTGGGCAATTATTTGGAAGTAATGAAAGTGAATGCATGACATTTAAAAAGAAACTCCTCCGTCAGCAGGAAAGCTGCCACATTCTCTTGCACCTCTGAGAATACGCTTAGCTTGAAATAATGTTCATTTTAGCCAAGTTGTAAATTACAAGTGTGTTGGGGTCCGAGGGGATTTATTACCATTTGCAAGGAGGTTATTGGGCCTCGTGCGTGGCTGCTGCATACGTGCATGTTACAAAGTGGCTGTAAAGTACCTTGCTGGCTTTCCTTTTCGCTCTTTTTCTTTCTTGTCCTTCACCGCTCCTCTCCGGAGGCTTCTTATTGCTAACGTCCTGCAGAAACATCTGCAATAAAGAGTGCGTCATTGCAATCTGATTTTCCAATTGTTGCTTGGATTTAATCGGACACCGTTAATGACTAATGATAAGAGCCTGTTTGATGAGTGGGTTGGCTGGGCCCTCTGTCCCTGGATTGGGGGAGAGAAGGAAGGTGAGGCTGCGCACAGGGGTTCTGCTCAAGGCCCTGGAACAGTGGGTGAGCAGAGGGGCTGCTGCGGACTCCAAGGAGCCACGAAGCTGACCTCTCAGTGTCTTGTTTGCTGCCTCCCCGGTGACTGCATGTAGTGGGAGGGAGGCCGCTAACAGGATGATGGAACTCAGCGTCCGCCGACCACTCTGGTTTTCCTTTTCTCAGAGAGCTGTAGACAGTCAGGCCCCTGGGACTTGCCTTTAAAACAACCTTCTTTTCTTGGAGAGGATAGTGCAGGGGCAGCCACAGAGAACACTGCTCGCTGGCCTTGGACTCAGAAGGCCTGAATGGGAGTCCTGTTTCTGCTACGGATTCTTCACGTGACCTCAGAGCAGTTTATCTGAGCATCAATTTCTTCATCCGTGAAAGAGAAATTAAAAAAAAAGCAAACCCGCCCTGTCATCCTCTCAG
>RCUC01106396.1:0-10626 GCA_003697995.1 Taxidea taxus jeffersonii
GCTTCCTGTGAGTCCTAGAGGACGTGCTGTTTGGATGAAATCTAGCCACTTTGGCCTGCAGAAATGAATTGCTGTCTGAAAGTACCTCCTTGTGCCCTTGGACAGTGCCAGCCTAGCTCCAGGCCTGATGAGAAAACCTTCCTTTCTAACGAGTCCGTATTTACTTACCTCTTCCTCTCCCAGCCATAATTTTCACTTCCCAATGGCAGGATCCACGAAGGGCAGAAGCACAACCAGCATCAACCGTGCAGATAAGCTGAGCTCTCTCTTCTTCTCATATAAAGAAAGGCAGCCCCATCCAATCCGTGGGCCGTTCCCAGGCAGTGGAAAGAGACGCCAGGTCATGTGAGGAGGAAGGGCACAAAGTTAGTCAAAAGAGATGCATCCAAAAGTCACTTTTCCAGCCTCCTTCAATGACTCAGGAGGAAAGGCGCTTTGAGTGTCTTGTTCAAGGTTAAGCTCCCGGGAGCCCAGGGAACCTGGCCAGAGGCTGTGAACTTTGCACAGAGGGCACCCTCAGAATTGCCCTCTGTGCCGTGGATCACTGCCCTCCCATTACTTGCCTGGCACATACCCGATTTGGTTGGTATTTCCATAATTAATTTATAACCGCAATAACCCCAAGATGAGCCTATTTATAGGTTTGTGCAAGCTGGGTAAGAATGGAGATTAAATCTTGGATCATTAACACACTTCAAGTACTTGGGAGAGTTTTGTGATCGTCAAGTGACGGGACTGAAGGGCTCCCAGCTTCGAGTGCCCGGGCAGACCACGAGGCTGTTTCCCTCCCCCGGCGCAGAAACAAGACAACAGCCAAAAGTAAGCGTGTGCCCCTCCCAGCCACCATTGCGGAGTCGTGGGGAAACCTGGTCATCTCACCCTCTCGCTGCTTTTCCACTTCCCTCCAAACCTGCCCCCAGTCGGCAGTGTTGGCCTGAGGGCCCGGCGGCTGCGGTCCCCACTGGGTGAGGATCCCCGTCCTGTGCCCCTGGGACAAGAACGCACCACCCACCGTGGACAGCTGCCGACTCCCTTCTTCACTCTCTGACCCCACTGCTCAGAAAGTGGGCGCTGGTTTGCTCAGAAAACCACCACCAGAGCTGGTTCCCCTCTCCCTGCCTTTTCTCTTTCCATTTTCTCCACCCGTCCCACCCTGTTTGTCCTTCCTTACCTGTGGGTGCCCCGTGACAATGCGCCCACGTCCCCCTTTCTTCCTTGCTAAGACCCTGTGGCCCTCTGGCACAGAGAGGGAGGCCTTCCCACCAGAGGAGCGCCTTCCTCATAGTTTCTTTTTCTTTTTCTTCTTTTTTTTTCTTTTCTCTCTTTTTTTTTTTTTCACTTTTGTTCTAGATTTTAAATATCAAACCGGTTACAAGACTCTTAAAATCAAATTACCGTCCATATAGACAAGATCATCATAGATGATTACACATGTACACAGATGATTATGAATTTTAGTTGTTTAATTTTTTAATGAATTTACAAACCTTGAGCTCCCTGAAAGTAGAGATTAGATGCTGTGTCGCCAGACCCTTCCCACGGTACTTGTTGGCATATTATAAATACTTGATTAATATTTATTGAATTAAGATGAAAATGAAGAGAAAATTTAATTACCCAGTCTACTTTTTTATCTCAGCAGTTAAGTGCAGACAAAAAGGAGGTCATATAAAAATGATGAAAAAGTAGTATCTCAGAACAATCTTTATGGTATATCAGTGTATTTTTTGTGCTAAGGTATCACTATTAACCCAGGTAAGGACCCTTTTTAATGATTTTTTAAAATCTTGACGATGCCCTTTTCACTTCTTTCCTAAATGAACATTAATATAAGGCCATAAAAATTCCCTTAGAGGGTTTTGTGAATTACTGCATTGTAAGATTGGGTAAAGGCCATTTGCAGCCATTTGTTTTATGGAACTTGACTCCGAAACCCAGCATCTCTGACCCTTCAGGGGCATCCCTGAGGCAGAGAGCTTTTCTTGAGGACAGTGAGCCCTGGCCCTTCTCCCCGGACCGCACCAGTCATATGCCCCACGCAGGCCACTTCCCCAGAGTCAATAGTGTCAACCACTAAGCCCTGTCCTCTCTGCAGAGCCTAGACACAGCACAGGGAGGGAGGCAGAAACTATTCATGATGCTTGGGATGGCTTTTCTCCCCTAATGGAGATTGATTTTCGGTTCGCCCACATAAATCATGTTTGCTGAATGACTCTTCGGTCATGGAGTTCTTGAAAAAACGATGCCAAAGACTAGAGCCCCGGTCTGGGGCATGGGCTTGCAGACTCATCTTACCTGCTGACCGTGGGGTGGAAGGCTGATCTTAAAACAGAGCTGTCCTGCACCCCTGTGCTAACCCTAAGTCAGCTTGTCACGGCTCACTTTGGGACACCCTGGGTCTAGAGAGACAGATGGAAGACGAAGGAAGGGAGGCCAAGACAGAAAGCTATAAGGACGGCGATCAAAATCAGAATAGCTCTCTTGCTTTGAGGCCTTGCCGTGTGCCAGATACCATGCTAAGTACTGACTTTCCTCCCCAAAAATGTCGGAGTGTGATGTCTGAGGCAGAGGGTGGCGTCGGCTGCCCGAAAACACTGGGGGAAAAATATCGGATCGCGTGCTCTCTGGCAACGGGCCGGATTACCCTGGAAGATGTCTCGGTCAGTGCCCGGGTGTCTCTCGGGTGAGATGCAGCACCTGCCGCGCAGCGCGTTCGCACACGTCCGCACGGGGAAGCCTTCGATCCAGGTGCGTAAGCCAGGTCCCGGGCACACCGAGCTGCGCTTCAGTCGAACTCGTGCACCCCAGCAGATGTGCCATTTTAAGGTTAAGTCGGGGCTCTGAGGTAGACACAGGTCAGCAGTCAGCAGTGAAACGAGGCACGTGACTTTGCCAACATAGGTGGCTCGGTCTGTGGGCCTTTGTTTCGACAGATCGTAAAGTCACAAAACAGCAAATCCCGGGGGCTCACCGAGGGCCAATCCTCTCTCGTCGTTTTGGGCAAATGCCTGTCAGTCTGAGCGAACCCCCGAGAGGCCCGCTTCCGAATCCTTGCCGCCGTCACTTCCCGAGCATCTTGGGAAGCTGTGGGGGACCAGAACACCGAGATGAGGTGCTTCTTAGGCCTGGGAGGCGCCTGACCGGCCGGTCAGTCCACAGCCCTGTCCTGGGCCGGGCCCCCCGTGTTGGTGGAAGGCGAGCAGGACAGGGAATGTGGTAGAAGCTCCGAGAACATGGTCTGGTTGGGAGAATAGAGGGACCCCGGGAAACCTGATGGACTCCAGAAGATGGGGGGAGGGAGCCAGGAGCTCAGAGCTTGGTTTGGAGGAGAAGGAGACATGTAAGTAACCTCAAGGCTGGGGGGATTTGGGTAGCTCCACTGGGACAGGCAGCCCTCACTGAGGTCAGGGGGGCCGCTGAGGAGGGACAGGGACTTGGCGACACGAGCCCCGTTGTTACCGGAACTACACACTTGACGCAGCTCTGAGGTGTGTTTAGGGCAGGGAGACGGACCGTGCTGGAGAACATCGTGAAGGGAATGCCTTCACAATTTGGAGCCTTTAAATTTGGAGGCTGTAAAATATTTGTGAGCAAAGAAAGGACGCAAGGGGAACGGTTCATGGAAAACTGACGGCACCTCATAGATGCACCAGATTGCAGATGTGCGCAGAAAGCGCAGCGTCAGGAGAGAGCCAGGGGAGCCAGAGTCCGTCTTCTGGAGCCCTCACCAAGGGAGACCCAAGTTCGTTCTCTTCATCTGACAGGCATTTTCTGACGTGAATAAATGCCACATCACGTGTTTATGGTCACAGCGAGCTTAAGGACAACAAGCCACCCATACGGGATTTCTCTCGAAGTGTCCTGACTTTCCGAAAAGGCTGGTGCTGCCACGGTCCAGGCCTAGGGCCTGCCGGGCCATCCCCCCACGCCTCCTCAGAGGCAACACCTGCCCTCTGGGTCCAGCGCGCACGCCTCACACCGGCCCGTTTAACAGAGCCGGGCCTGTTGCCGACCCCCAGATATTTAATTTGTAAACACTTAATAAAGCGCTGTCGGTGGGTCGGCTCGTCTTTTCTGTCGGCCGCATCAGAATCGATACGTCCCTTGGGTGTTCTGCCGTGATTGTCTGGGCTGGGGAATCTAATAGGATTAAGTGTTTGGGGTCCTATCTACGCCACAGTCCACAGCCCTAGTTAGACGAGGTTAAAGACTGGCTCGCCATTGTGAAGGCGCGATTGCTTAGGGGTCTGAAAAATCATTAAAGCTTGTCCTCTTAAATGTTGATTGCTCCCCGGTGATTTATTGACAAAACACAAAAAAGTGCTCTATACTGCACTCTAATTATATGTATGAGGCCATAAGATCTCATGGGAAATTAAATAAAATTTACAGCTTGATGGTTTTATGCTCCTGGGAGACATACCTTCTTAATAAGATCTTATAGCTGGGAATATTTATGAGGTTAAAGTCCGTAGGCTTGAGCAAAGACCTAACCTTTCCATAGGAGGGAAGACGGGGGTGCGTTTTGATTTCTTTGAAGATAAATGATTGTAGTGAAATTTCAGGGGCTTAGGAGGAAGTGCTCAGCGAGACACAGGAAGCATTCCTCCCCAAGACCTCCGGAGGGCAAAGCTGTAAGGGTACGGGGCTTACTGGGACGCTGGATCGCACGTCCGGCTCCGGTCATCCTACCCAGCACCTCGGGGGCGCCCCGTCCTCCTAAACCCACGTGACTGTCTCATCCCAGAAGCCCCTGTAGTAGTCTGAAAGGGAGAGAAGACGCTAGCTAAGGGCAGTTAGCTAAGAGGTCAAGGAAGGGGAAGGAATGGGGGCGAAGGCTGCGAGCCGTAAGGAGAGAGACAGAAAGAGAGAATATGTGTGAGAATCACACGGACGTTTTCCAACCCGTAAAAAGCAGACTCCCGGATTCAAACAGCCCCTGGGCCATCACTGCACCCTGTGGACATGTGCTGTCTTTCTAAATCACCTTTTCCTTGCGACAAGGGGCTGGGGGCCAGGCCCTCATCCCATAAGATGACAGGATGCTATTCTGGACAGAGAATCAGAACCTTTCTGGGGTAGGGGTGGGGGGTGGGGAGAGCCTCTGCAGATCGTGCAAACACAACACCTTGGCACGGACCAGCATGTTTTCCCAGGTGCACACTTAAACTGTCCTGGGGACCGTTGTTGCTCCTGTCCCGAAGGCCACGCAGATCCCGTGAAGGCCCGTGCTTTAAGGTGGGTCGTCTCGACAAGAGCCAGGGTTATCTTCATGCTACCCACCGCCCATTTCTGCTCTTCTCCCCCAGTAGTTCTGAAGCGGCAGAAGGGGGAAGGGAGACGGACAGGCGGACAGATAGAAATATATACGCCCCTCGTTCTTAAGTATAGCATTACACTCGCTACTCAAAGAAGGGTCATTACGCGGAACTCACAGTTAGGGGCCTGTCATGTGCGGTCTGTTTTTCTGCGGGTTGTTTAGTAAGTATATTTGTATATGAGGTTCTGCATGGCCTCTTCGTGGTGTGTGAGAAGGACAGTGACTGCAGAGGGGTGAGGGGATCTAGCTCACGGGTCAGGAGAGATGGGCACACCGTCCGTCTGGGGCCCCTGACTTTGGGACCTTTGCGGCTGCCTCTCCCATTCGGGGCAGCTTATGACGCTGTTTCCTCTGTGCTCGGACTTACTTAGGAGAGGCAAGGCACGCCTCCCCCCAGCTTAGAGCCCCCCGCCTGTGCTAGCATGAACAGCAGAGCACTGTTCAGTGAGGAGGGGCTGGTACCCAGCTTACGTGCGCGGCGATGCACAGGGTTGAGAGCCTCGTTACTCTGACCGCCAGGTAGCCGTGCCCCTCTCCTTCCCTTCTCCACAATCACCCGAAACAAAACAAAAGGAAAAGAAAATAGACTCGAATGCCCACGACTTAGATCTGTGTCAGAGGCCGTCTTCCATCCCCCCAGTTGAGGTGGGTTTTCCAAAGCGAGGAGAAGAGCATGGCTCAGCGCAGACTGGAGGGAGCAACGAGGCTCTGAGCCGGGCCTGCTGGTTCTTGCTTGTCACTGCGTCCCTCTCCCTGGGACCGGGTTCCTCATCTGTAAAATGAAGAGCTCAGGCTACGTGATTTTAGGGTCACGCTCAGCTCTAAAATATAGTTCTAGGATTTATGTAGGAGAACAGCATTTTCACTCTATGCCCTGCTTCAGCCTACTGAGTGCAAGTGAGATGGGGAGGACATCGGTGGAGATGAAGCCGGCTCAAGCCCCATGTCTCAGATAAAAGAAGAGAGAAAAAAAAATACCTTATTACAGATAGCTAAGTCCCCCTGATAAGCAGAAAGTGAGAAATCCCTGATTTAATTTAAATATGATATTTCCGTCTTGATTAATTTGAAGCATGTATATCATAATGTACCCTTTTTGATTTAATGCTCTTCCTGGAGGGAAAGAAGAGCCTGGTGGTGAGGCAGAGGGGCAGAGCTTCGGGTACTTTTTAATAAAGATGAATATCCCCCAAAATGCTTGAATTATATGGAAGTAAGATTTGTTGCATGTTGCAAATCAAAGCCTGAAATGTCAGTTATCTCCTAATGATACTTCTACACACATTATTAATTTCATTTTAGAAGCCCAATGAATGTTATATTTTATGACATTGATTAAACATCTTGTTGCCATCTACCCATCCATCCTTTTCGTTTTCAAAAATCCATATCGGAATTTAACAAAAACAGCTCATAAAATCGTATTTTCCAGCCTAGCAAAATTGACTGGCCCCCCACTTTTGCTTACCACCAGACCCATCCTGAACTCTGGGCTTGCGCCATTTTCCTTCTTCGAAAGGCAGGCCTTTCTAAACCGACCTTGTGTGTTAGAGGACTGGGGGATTTCTTCGGAAGTGTGTGTGGCTTCTAGAACCGCAGAGCCTCAGGGTGGGGGCGGGGGCGTGGGGTGGCCGGACTGGTCCCTCCCTGGGAATCGGGGACTCTTCCTTGCTTCTCAGACGAGCCAGCTGCCTCCCTACTGTGTGTCGTGGGGATGACTACAGCCTCCCCTGGTTGGTCGCAGCGTCATGGTGGGGATGAATGAGATAAAGGTGGAGTAACCCGTTCCTACCCTTCAGGGAGAAGCACTGCCTGGGGAAGATTTAAGGGCCAATAAGAACAGAATGGGATGATGGGTTTCGGATCACCTTTTAGGAGAGGTTTAGGATGACTCTTCTGAAAGCAGAGAGAAAAGGCTTTTGACAATAGGCACACCTGGTTATTATTCATGGCACCTTTACCAGTAGAAGTCCCTGTGGTTCCTCCGGACTCACACCTGCGTCTCCTTGAAGCCGCTGAGGGCTTCTCCTCTGCCAGCAGTGGCTCCGGTCAGAGACCCCCTTTGTCCCCACAGCTTTTTGCCTCCCAGTTGGTGTCATTTCTGTCCAGAGAGGTGGTGCTGGCACGGAAATCTCCATGTCAGGGTGAGCTGCAGCCACCTCGGAGACCTCTCCTGGGACTCAGAATCAGCTCTGCATGAAGGATTACAGGCCAGCCCCCAGAGCCTGCCTCGTCTTGAAGACCTAGCCTTGCTGAGGCTTGGGGGTTGGGGGGAGATGAGCAGGAGGCCTGGTGGGGGTCGGGAGGCGGGAGGTCATGAGGTCGGTGTCCCTGGAGGCTGGAAGGGGGCCAGCCTCGCTCTGCTTTCCTCATCGGTAGAGCCCGTCACAGAGGGGCCTCGGGAAGGCAGAGGGAGCCAGCAGCGACAGATGTGACGAGCTTAGCACAGCGCCAGGCCCCAGTTGGTGCCTAATAAACGTGACCTGTGGCCGGGCCTTCGGGTGGTCGTACCTGCGTCGGGGGTTTTTCTCCTCGGTGGTGGTGGTGGTGGGGTTTTTGGTTTTGTGTTTGTTTTGTTGTTTCTGTATCCCCCCCCCAATAAATGAAAAGTAGAACGGCATCACTTAAAAAACCACAGCGGGCAGTGCCTGGTCCGGCTGCACAGGGCCTGTCTCTGTGGGTGTGGTGACAGGCTAGTTCTCAGTGATGGAGGCTCATTAAGCGCGGCCGCCTGTCAGCAACAGCTGCCCCGGGTCTGGGGGACGGACGAGTGGGCGGGAGCCTTAGAGAGGACAGAGGCTGGCGAGCAAGGACTCCCTCCAGCACGCTGTGAAAGGTTCCCAAGTGCCCTGTGCTGCCCCCGTTTGGGGGCTCCTTTCCCTCCCATCCCCCGCCTTTCCCCCTCTTCCCTGGCCGGCCCCCCACACCCCAGCCCTGCATAGTGTGCGCCGGCCCAGGGATGCTGCATAAAGGGAAAATATGGCATGTTTACAGAGAGAATTTTCAAGAAGTGTTAATTTAATATGCTAAAGTGTTCCCTTCAGCATTTTACCTTTCTTGTTGTTTTCACAAAACAGCCAAGACTAAATAATGAGCCCGGGGCTGTGCCCTTCGGTGGCCTGATAGCTCATTACCCACGAGCGGCCTCCGTCTGCCCTCACGGCTGCACAGGGAGCCATTACGATTATGATGGAAATCTCAGAAGCCATTACCAAGATGCAACCGAGGGCCTACTGCAGACAGCCTAATGGACTAATTTGTAATTGGGAGAGGGAAATGAGTTAGCGAGCTGGGGCCGGTTTTGATGAGCGTGGAAGTACGCGTACTAAATGTGATAGATGAATAGGAATGTGTGTTTGCGCAGGGGGCTCTACAAGGCTTTCCATCTCTCCTGGGGCTCGGAGGCGTGCTGACAAGCCACGAGGAGCGAGGAGGAGAGGGCTCAGGGGAGGCGAGCAAGATTCAAGGAGAGTAGCTAAGGATAAATCGGTGAGGAAAACTAATGGCAGTAAAATCCAAGGAAATGACTGCATCTGCCATGAAAGTAGTAATTAGGAAGCATTTGGTGTGCGTGTCTTTAACCGTTAAAATAGGGCCGAGGAGGAGCCCTGGTGCTCCTTGCGGGGAACAGAAGGCTGGCGCGGTGATGTTCCCAGAGGGAAGGGCCTCGTGGAGGGCTCATGCCCTCGGACCTCATGGTCTGCACCAGCTCTGCCCTCCTGAAACAGAGCTCACCCCCGAAACACCCCCAGAGCGTGGCTGCCCGCCGGCACTGGGAAGGCCCTGCAGGCCCCGAGGCAGCTTTTGTGCAAGGGGAGGAGCCCTGGATATGGGTGCCAGACCCCCATGCATCCAGACCCTGTGCATCCAGACCCTGTGTATCCAGACCCCTGTGCATCCAGGCCAGGTTTCTAATCTTAAAGGGCTGCGGAGTCCCTTCATAGGCCCTCTGCCCTGCTCTTCATCTCCAGGCCAAGGAGTGCTGGGTGCGGGCACAGCTACAAGCGCATAGGGGTCTGATTTCTGGAAACTGCCAGGGCCTCTCTTAGTAGGTTGGCTCTCAACATTGCAGCAACCCAGCCGAGAGAGAGCTCCCCAGATGTTCCTTCTCACACTGAGGTCCCCCACTCCCTGCCTCCATCGGTCTGAGACCACTCCTGCTTGGAACCATCCTGTGTCTCCTGTTTTCTTTGCCCTGGTGGTGCTTCTTGTTTCTCTTCCCCTGACCTCCAAGCCCTGGCGGTGGTTCTTTCCTAGGTCAGATCTTTGCATCCCAAAAGCTGCAGCTCGAGGCCTTCTTGTGTCCTTTTCTCCCAGCCACCTGCTGTCCTCAGTGCTCTCGGTGGATCTCACTTGTCCTCTTGGGGCAGCCTGTTGGAAGCCTCAGGGTTGTCCTCCTCTCGGGATTCTTCCTGCTCCCAGACATTCTCATCTCTTTGCCAAGGAGGGCCTTTCAGCCTTTCTAAACAGCCTGGAGGGAGAACATAGTCCTTCAGGGAAGCAGGAGGCACTGGAACCAATTAATTGGGCCCCAGCCCAGGGTTTCCCAAGGTGAGAGACCAAACTAGCTGACTCCTACCCTCACTCCCACCTCTGTCCCAGGGGTGCCCTTTTCCCATAACATTCCCAAGTCCATAGGAAGAATTCCCATTCTCACCAACCACCAGAAGATAAGATTTCTAATTAACTCCCTAATGGGATGATGATAGTCCTGTTCAGCAAAATTTCCTTGGCAGCCCATTTGATTGATTACATGATTGATCGACCCCACCTACTCTGAAAATGTATGTGATGAAATCAACAAAAAGCACAGATACATTGAGACCCAGAACGACTCAGTCTGGGAGAAACCAGTTAATCAATGTGAGGCTGAGAAACATTACCAAGTATTACAAGTTTAAAGAAAGTTATTGGAAAACACAAGTGCATCTTCCTCGCAGTCATAGGAAAGGGGCAGCTGGATGAATGCCTTTGATTACTAGTAGGAGCTTATTGGTGTGTGGGGAGAAACTGACTTCTTCCCATCCATTGTTTGCTTTTCAGTAGACCTTGGTTATGCCATCAACGCATCAATGCCACTGAAACCCAGAGCCCCATTAGACGTCCCCATCAATGGGATAAGAGCTTGAGATTCTCTGTGTAGAGCTGTTGCTTAGCTATCCTTTCATGAAAGGCCTACAGTTTGTCAGCCCTGGACTAAGCCCTGGGGAGACTTTAGAACTCGGGTTCTTGCTGTGCCTAGCTTCCCATTGTAGTGGGGCACACCTGTACTCGGGTAACTAGTTTAGTTACATAGACGGTAACAG
>RCUC01106398.1:0-12255 GCA_003697995.1 Taxidea taxus jeffersonii
CTGGAGTTCAGACTGTGTGCCCTGGATTACTTACTTCCAATTTTGGTGTTTTAATTTATCCAGGAAATAGTTGCAATTATGCCATTCTGATAAAGGTGTTAGGAGTGTTAAATGAGATAATGTATGTTAGTGCTAAATATAATGCCCGCACACAGTTAAGTCTCAATAATGTTTAATATGATCACTGGTATTTTAAAGTAAACTCCCTGAGGAAAAGGACTGGAAATTTTATACCTTTACAACCTACACTGGGTCTAACATAGTACTCTGTATATTGGAGATAATTTTCATTATTAAATGCAGAATGGAAAAATGGAAATGGCACTGTATTGTATCATGGGGAAAAACAGTCATTATTTTTTTCTGCTTATTTTCCTTACCCTTGGGCAGAACACATATTCTTTACATAAGTGGGTAAAAACGTATGCTTCACCATTATAGATCTGACAAACCACAGAAATAAAATATACCAAGATCTGTAAGGCATCACCTACAGGAATAAAAGCTCCTAAATCTTCCACATAACCTGGGTGCTCCTTAAGCCATTTTTCCAAATCCTTTCTCTTTGGCGCATCATCGCCTGCAAGTCTTGTCCCATCTTTGAGGTTAATGACTGGAACTGGACTTTCTGTATCAGGAATTCCTTGAGGTTGAGTGTAGGACAGTGCTGGATTCATCCCTGTAGAAATCTGTGAGGTGGTTAAGCCCAAAGTAACCTGAAGAGAAACAACCAAGTGAAAATTTTATTTCTATGCTTTATCATTCAATTTTTGGTCCAGTAAAGAAAATCTTTATGAAGAGGAAAAAAAGTAAGCTGTTTAAAATTCTGATGAATTTTCCAAGTTTAAAATTTTCGTGAATGCTGGATTCCTCTGAGATACAATCTAGAAGGACAATCTAATTTCCTAATTAACATTTTTACTCTCTAAGACATTCATGAAACAGCAATATGTATATTTACATATTTTGGACTCAAATTTTGGACTCAAAGATCAGTACTTTTTACTTACGTGGTTGGGTGGTTTATTTCTGTTAAAAAAGAGGATGTCAACACCTTCTACATTCTTCCTCCTTCCCCGCCTTTTTTTGACTATAGGCTCGTTGTCTAATCTAACGCCATTGGCACCAAGGGTTGACTGAATGGAAGTACCTAATCAAATAAAAACATGCAAAATAGTGATCAAAATTTAGATCTTAAGCAAATTAAAAGTACTTATTTTCCTAAATATATGAAAGTGTTAGTTCTTATTTTACAGCTCCTAAGTCCAGCAATTTTTGGGCTAAAAACACCCCCATTCCTCATTTAAAAACTCAGAAAACTATAAGTAACTTTTTGACTTGTCTCTTCAAATTTTTTTACCCTAATATTCACACATCTTATCTTTCCCTTTTAGAGGAAGAAACATGTCTTTCTCATATTTAAAAGAAATCCTTCCTTTTTCTTTGAATCCATTAATTCCTACCTTTTCTGAAAGCTTGTTTTTTCAACTATCTTTACTTTCTTGTGCCAAGGTATTTTATTCTAGAGTCTTCCCTTCAACTTAAAAACATGGCCTAACTCAAAGAAAAAATAAACCTCTTTCAGCCTTTTTATAACTTTCAAAACTTTTGAAAGTTTGGTCTTTCCTGTGCTCCTTTTCTTCATGACCAATGCATTCTTCAATGTCCCATAGTCCACTCCCGTGCCAGCCAACTTCAGATCACTTTAAGATCACCACTAACATTTTAGTTGCCAAGTCAAACTGACCTTTATCATTCCTCATTTCAGTAGACTCAATGAAAATGTGTCTAAGAGGTATGAACGATACTATGATGGCTCAAAGATGGGTAAAACTCAGTTCCTGTCCTCAAGAAGTACATAATCTACAACTCTCTTATTAAAAGAAAATATTGGGGTGCCTGCCTGGCACAGTTGGTTATGTTCTGACTCTTGGTTTTGGCTCAGGTTGTGATCTCAGGGTTGTGAGATTGGGCCCCCGCTTAAGACTGCTCAGCACGGAGTCTGCTTAAGACAATCTCTCCCTCTCCCTTTGCCCCTCCCCACTGCTCTCTGTCTTTCTCTCTAAAATAAATAAATCTTGGGGTGCCTGGGTGGCTCAGTCATTAAGCATCTGCCTTGAGTCCCGCATCTGGCTACCTGCTCTGTGGGAGGCCGGCTTCTCCCTCTCCCCCTGCTTGTATTCCCTCTCTCATTGTTTCTCTCACTCTGTCAAATAAATAAATAAATAAATCTTAAGAAAAAAGAAATTATTAAGGATGAGATTTTTTTTTCTTTAAAACATTTCACAGCTTATAGTGAGAAATGCACTTTGAATCATTCAGGGAGAATTTTTACTTTTTAGACAAACTTGATTGTCACTCCCTTTATTTTATCTTATTTTATTAAAGATTCTACTTACTTACTTGACAGAGACAGAGACAGTGAGAGCAGAAACACAAGCAGGGGAAGTAGGAGAGGGAGAAGCAGGCCTCCCGCAGAGCAGGGAGCTTGATGCGGGGCTTGAGCCCAGGACCCTGGGTTCATGAGCTGAGCCAAAGGCAGACGCTTAATGCTGAGCCAACCAGGCACCACAGAGGAGAATTTTTGGAGCAAGTCCAGCGTATCCCTGAATAAGAAGTTGCCCTTTGGCTGGTCATGTAACTTTATGGAGGCCACTTATATTCTCCACATCTCAGTTTCAAAATGGTACCTTAATTCATATGGTAAGGAATAGCTAGTTACAATGATTAAAAACCATGTTTGCATATAAAAACACAATACAAATGCCACATAACTTTTTAATTTTAGTCTTACTTTTTTTTATTATTAACATGTAATGTATTATTTGTTTCAGGGGTACAGGTCTGTGATGTATCAGTCTTATACAATTCACAGTGCTCACCACAGCACATCCCCCTCCATGGTGTCCATCACCCAGCCACCCTAACCTCTCAGCCCCCTCCCCTCCAGCAATCCTCAGTTTGCTTCCTGAGATTAAGAGTCTCTCTTTTTTTTTTTTTTTTAAAGATTTTATTTATTTATTTGACAGAGATCATACAAGTAGGCAGAGAGGCAGGCAGAGAGGGGAGGGGAGAAGCAGGCTCCCTGCTGAGCAGAAAGCCCGATGCGGGACTTGATCCCAGGACCCTGGGATCATGACCCGAGCCGAAGGCAGTGGCTTAACCCACTGAGCCACCCAGGCGTCCCATATTAAGAGTCTCTTATGGTTTGTCTCCCTCTCTGGTTTTGTCTTGTTTCATTTTTTCCTCTCTTCCCCTACGATCCTCTGCCTAGGAATGTGACATAACTTCATTTAAAAAAAAGAGAAAGTTTTCATTATCTACAAAGTGAATTTCATTATAACCAGATTTTATAAACATGATTTGGAAATATTTTCACTGTAGTACATTTTAGCTATAATAATAAACCAACTTTCCCAAAGTATCATTTTTAAATGTACCATTCTATTTTATAAGACATTCTCATGGCTTCTTATTCTAACATGAATGAGATGGCTTTCATCAGCCCTTTCCTGCATGACCCCCAACCCCTAATTCCTGTCCCAGCTCAGTTTTCATGTTGTCTATAATATGGATTCACCTTTTCTAAGCAGGCTCTGCTTTCATACAAATCTCTCTCCAGTAGGAATTTACACACTAGCTAGGTCAGTCTTATCAC
Source organism: Taxidea taxus jeffersonii (assembly GCA_003697995.1). Classification (NCBI taxonomy): domain Eukaryota; kingdom Metazoa; phylum Chordata; class Mammalia; order Carnivora; family Mustelidae; genus Taxidea; species Taxidea taxus. Next base: position 3,659 of record RCUC01106398.1, read on the forward strand.
AAAACCATACTATTAAGCTTCTGGCCAATGTGTTGTTCCCTGCCCCTCTTCACCCTCTCCCATGAATGTCACCTTCCATTATCTGACCTTCCTCTTACAGATCCTGCTCAATTCTACCTCTTCCAGAGGACTTTGCCTAAGTTTCTACACGGTAGTGACTTCCCTCCTCCAGTATTTTTTTAACTATAATGTGCTGTGTAGCAAAACATATTATCTTGTTTTTTAAATGTCTTGTCTAATATTTTAACATTTAGGTCTTGGTCTACCAAGTAACTTAAAGGTAGACTGCGTCTTACTTTCTACTTCCCTTTACTGCTATTCCAATGTTATATAAAAAAGTACTTACTATAATTCTCTCTGGAAAAACAATTGTATACACACCAAAGTGTACATTTATAAACATACCCTTTTTGGCCATTCATAAACATATTCTACTTGGCCAGTTAGGGACTATCGTAATGTCTTTATTTTCTTTCTTAAGAAAAATCCAGCTACTGGGACACCTGGGTGGTTTAGTCTCTTAAGCGTCTGACTCTTGGTTTGGACTCAGGTCATAATCCCAGGGTCCTGGGGATGGAGCCCTCTGTTGGGCTCCCTGCTCAGTGAGGAACCTCCTTCTCCCTTTCCCCACCCTCATGCTCTTTCTCACTCTCTCTCTCTCTCAAATAAATTCTTAAAACAACAACAAACTAAAAACAAACAACCCAGCTACCTTATTTTTGAGAGTGATTTTTAGAAACATTATTGATTTATTTTAAGCTGGAATCCAAAATAGAAAATTTAACCTATCTATTCTATAAAGCTTGTATTGTACTTATCTTACACGTAATTATAACAATATTAAAAATAGCTTCTTTTCACTGAATGACTACTAGGTGCCACACACTGAGCTAGGTTTAACAAATGTTTTCTTAAATCTTCAAAAACAAAGCAAAAACATAGAGGTATTATTAAGTCTATTTTATAAATGAGATCAGAAACATTAAGTTTTACTAGCCCAAAGTCATAGCTGGTAAATGAAAGAATTCAGCCCAGGTTGTGTGGCGGCTCTACCATCATCTTCTGTTCACTTTTCTAGGTAGTTTCTGGAATGGGTTCTTTAGTTTTGTCCTACTGTAATTTATGTTATTTTACTATTCCCTTCATTAATTAAATTACATGACAACTTGTATCTTTACTTGAAACTTACAGATACAATTCAGAGAGTACCTACCTAAATGTAAAAAGGGCTTCGGCTTTGGGATATTAATAAGTATAATAGTAGCATTTATTCAGTATCTAATTCTAAAACCTGTGAGGTTTTAGATTTTAACATCAGTTAAATTTTAACATCGGTTTAGCATCCAATTAAGTGCCAGGCTCCGCAGTAGCCACTCTACATATATTATTTAACCCACCCAACAAGGCTACCTCTCTCCTACCCCAACCCCTCATTTCATAGACAAGAAAAGAAAGGCAAAATATTGTTAACAGATTTCCTAAGAGTCGTGTTGGAAGACAAATCTAGATTTCACATTTGCAATTATCCATCTTATGGATGAGTTGTAACCTTAGATAATAACTCTATCTGGTTTTAATGTTTAAGACTTTTAAATATTTTGAATTGCTGCAGACTGTGTTACAATAACTAATACTAATAATACTGTTAGCGATGATGTTATTTACCCAAGGGTTACTTAAAGGTGAAGGCTGTACAACCTTCAGCTGCAATAGCAGTAAAATGTTTAGATGACAGAAGTGTCAATCCCATTTATAATGGCGGAATCAGAGTACAAGCAGTGGTATTTCTTATTTTCCTAGAATTTTATTTACATTCAACTAATTAACATACAGTATATTAGTTTCAGAGGCAGAGTTCAGTGATTCATCAGTTTCACGTGATATCTAGTACTCACTACCTCCTTAATGCCCATCATCCATTTACCCAGCCTCCTATACCTTCCTCTCTTTTTTGGTTTTAAGATTTTGTTTGTTTATTTGAGAGGGAGAAAGAGAGAGAATGCGCTCAAGCATACGAGCAGGGGGAGAGCCAGAGGGAGAAGCAGGGAGCCCAATGTGGGGCTGGACCCCAGAGATCATGACCTGAGCCAAAGGCAGATGCTTAACGGATTGAGCTACCCAGGCACTCCCCCTGCCCTTTTCTAAAAAAATCAGAGCTCCCTAAATACAATACTGTCAAGGAAAACCACAGTTTGGGGAAGTTATGCTTCAGTGACAGAAGCAGGGCTGGGTCATATTTGAACTGCAAGCTACACATCTCTCAAAGTCTAGTAACTGGAGAATTACAATGAACAGTTAATGAATCTGTAAGAGACCAAAGTAATGATGATGATACTAATTTATAATTTAATTATAATTTATAATTAAAAAGTCACGGTAGCAGCAATTGGGAATAGCTATCAATTTAACACTTATAATAATAAAGCATTATGTTCCCCAGTCCTAAGAATTCCACACACCGTGCACATGCACAACAGAGGTTCTGACATGTTTTCAAGTACTGCATGGCAACCAGATTTAGTAGAATACTGAAACAGACTATTTAGCCTTATGTAAATGGAAGGTATAATGGAAATTCAAGTCATTAATGGGCTTTAATCAACAACTTGCACTTTTTAAAGATTCAGCTGATCATGAGTAAAAGTCTCAATTTTTTGATTTCATAAAAGAGACACAGACAAATTTAAGCACATTACACCAAGATCAACAAAACAAGCTTCTTATTGATTCTTCAATGCCTACAGAGCACACAACTCATGGCTCCAATTTGGTATTTAATAAAAACTGTTGATTCAAAGTGTCAAAATCTTGGGAGAGAGACAGTCCCAATTTGAGAGGAGGAGATAACGATCATTGCTTTCAAAATGTGAAGACTATCATGTAGACATGGGAATAGGCCAATTCTGCGATGTGTTTATAAAGACAGAATTTCGGTCATTAAGAAAAACCAATTGCAGGCAGAATTTGCTTCCAAATAAGAAGGAATTTTGTGATGATCCAAGCTGCCCAGTAATAAAAAGGGCTGTTTTAGGTTGGCACAATCTTTTCCTGCAAATATTCCATGAGAATGAAGGATTATCTTTCAGGGATTAGTTGTAACAATTCCTGTATCCTGTAGATGACTGAACTACACTATTACTAAAGTCTTTCTAGAACCTCTCATTTTAATTTCCTCTACTAATCATCACTAATTTGTGATTTAGGTGTTTGCCTTTACATTGACTATGTGCTTTCATGTTGAAATGCTGTCTGAACTTCTATCGATATAAAACGACTTGACAGAGTATTTCCAGCCAAATATTTAGGACCCCGAAACAAAGTTGCACCCTGCTTTAAAATATTATATTAAAAGCCTCAACAGGTATTTATTAAGATCTAAGGATCTAAAATTAGACTATATCTAGAAACAGAAATAAATAAAAGAGCATCTGGAAATGACAGCAGGAGTATTTCATGCCGAGGCAGTGACCGTCATCACACTTACCTGATACTGGTGTGGATTTGGGGAAATTGGCCAGGCTGGTCTCTGACGCGCTCTGCAGCTCCCGGAGCCGAGTCAGATACTGCTGCTGTCCCAGAGCACCGTCTTCACTGTCCAGTGGTCTCTTCTGAGCAAGCCCTTGCTTCTGAAATGTCAACTTCAAACCACCTTCCTGTTAACAAACACCATTATCAAGAAAGAAACAATTAAAAAACTCATTTTAGTTGTTGAGAGAATTGTTTTTACCTAGAAAAAGTGAAATAAAAATGCTGAAACATTATTTAACTTCTCTCCTTATTCAGAAATCAACTAAAGAAAAAAAAACCAACTCATTTCTATAATGAATATTAAGTTTTCTACCTTAAAAGAAAAAAAAAATCTAGGTACTATACACACTTTTCTGAGCAAAACAAAGCTGTTCATGTGACTAATACCTTGTAACATGATCAGCTTCGGACATACATCGCTAAGTACATTATTCAAATGACATTTCAGAGGATGTTACCCATGTATTAGACACGGAGTAATCCATTTAGCTTCAAAAATCATACTGAAAAATGAAATGTTACTGATAACAGGGCATGCTAAGTGTTTAAAAGAGGAAGTGCACTGACATACCATTTAAACATTATATAAAAGAACCAAAACAATTAGAATTTGTCAGACTGTTTAAGAAAAGCATTCTTGATCGGCAGAAGGACTATGTTCAGAAGTAAAGGTAGAGAAACATACTAAATGACGATTCTTCTAGTAGAATATTCAAGTTTAATAACCTGGATATCAAAAAGAAAACAATCCAAATACCAGAAAACAAGTATGTGAAGGAAGTAAGAGTGAGAGCAGGCAGCCACTTGCAGAAAAAGCATGCTGCACACGTAATCGCAATCGGGTCCTAGGGCAATAAAAATAAACATACGTCTTTGATTTTCACTGTAAACTCCTTTTCTCGTACATGCTTCTTCACCTTTGACATCTGTGTTGACTGATCGTGTTCTTCTTTAACGCCGGCACCTGGGGGAGTGGGTACGCTGGGTTCACTGTATTCTGTAGCTGCGCCAGGACTGTCCAGCAGTTTTGTGGTATAGAAAGAAGCCACTGTGTTGGCATCATAACTTCTTCTAGCTGAAGGCCACTTCCCTTTCAGCACTGTTTGACAAATACTGTCCAGCCTGTTGATCATCACGCGGTCCTGGAAGAGCATGCCACATCAGAGTGTGATTTTAACAGTCAGGCCAGACCTTTGGAGACAAAATGGCTCAGGGCCTTGATGGATTTAACCCTGGTACAATATACGTGCATTCGGTATGTATACATATTTGCATACCCACATCATAATTCTGTAAGAATTCAAGTTCAAATTTCCACTGGAGTTCAAAAATATTTACGATAGAGATAGTCTTCTGTTATTTTTTAGAATTATATGAGTAATACAGGTTCCTTGTAAAAATTTAAACAACTCAGAACTAGATGAGAGTAGAGTTCTCCTAAAGGTAAGTACTCTTGTTCTAGTCTAGCCACATACTGAAAGAATTTTATGAATGCAACCTGAACTTCTACCACTGAAAGCCTACATTCCTAAGTGAACTTTTTTCCTAAGTCACCAATGACTATGGTAAATTTCTCTGAGGAGACTCAGCTCAAAGAACCTATTTCATAACTTGTACGTGAAATTAAGTGTTCATTATCTCTTATTCTAAACATTCTAAGGTTAGGTTGAGAAACAGACACATTCAAGTATACCTATTTACCTGATGACAGCAGTTGGTACTTTTGATGCTAACACCAAAATGCCGCTCTATGTTTTATGGCGACCTATTTTTCCATATGAGAAGAGTTACCTACCATTAAAGCAACAAGAAAAATACCCCCAAAATGACCTCTTCCAGGAGGGCAATATTGATTTACCTTTGGCCAATATGAAGCTGCTAGCATGTATCCCCCTTGTAAGATGTAAGCAGACTCTGGCGTCCCATTGTTCATCTGGAAACTATCCTGGGTCTCGTCCTGGGTAGTGCTCAGTGACGCGACACTTTCTTCATCATAGGCTTTCACGTGAGGGGTACCTTCTGCTAAGAACAATTATAACTGTTTCAAAAAGACTGCATAAAACAAGTTTACATATACTTTTCAAAACTTACATAAATATTAAAATATATTTAAAAAGGGAAAAGAAGTAAAAACAAATAGTAAAAAAAAAAAAAAAAAAAAAAAAGGAAAAATTTCACCTAAAATACGATTAAGTATTCATTGTTTAAATCACCTAAAATGCGGGGCGCCTGGGTGTCTCAGTGGGTTAAAGCCTCTGCCTTCGGCTCGGGTCCTGATCCCAGGGTCCTGGGATCGAGCCCCACATCGGGCTCTCTGCCCTGCAGGGAGCCTGCTTCCCTTCCTCTCTCTCTGCCTGCCTCTCTGCCTACTTGTGATCTCTGTCTGTCAAATAAATAAATAAAATCTTTAAAAAAAAAAAATAAATCACCTAAAATGCAATTAAGTATTCATTGTTTAAAAAACTAGCACACAAGCAAAATAAAGGCATTAAGGAGTTTGAGGGGAAAGGGTTAACAAAACATCCCTTTCTGCATGAAAATGTGACCTTTGGTAAACTCTGGAGGTCTGCTTCTTGGAAACAGATAAACTTCTGATTGATTAATTGCATTTGGACTGGGGACCATTTAAATACCCGATGGGTGCATTAACGTTCTCTAAGGAGGGGTCTCCTATGATGGGGCATATCCTTGTGGCCACCCTGAGACGTCTCTAGAGTTGTTACAAGGGACTCTGGCTCCTGCATCCCCTCAGTGTCAACTCATTTCCCTTCACATGAACTGTGGGCTGTGGCATGAACACTGAGGAGAGGGCCACCTCACACAACCCTGGGGGCGAGCTGTAGTTCCTATCCCATACTGCTCTGAGTAGAAAGCTGCCAAGTAGGGTACTTGCTGGTCTGACTGCTTAATTTAAAAATCCTGGTGGTGGTTATAGAATATAATCCTGATTTGTTCACTGATCAACTTGTTCAGAAAAAAATGTAATGCTAAATTGAAGGTAATCACAAAGAACTAAAATTAGTGTGTAAAATTCTGATTTCTGTTTGACTAACCCATTCTGCAATATCTTGAATACTGAGTAGGGAGTGTGTACCAGTCATGCTAGTTTCCTTCTCACTAGTGCTTCTCTAAGCAAAGCCGGACATAGAAAATTTCAGTCAACAATTTAAAACAAGCTGAAGTTATCTGAACCAAACACTTTTTATTTTCATGTGAAATGTCTTAAAATAGCAAAAGCACTTTATGTATATACCTCGCTTTTGGACTTCTTCTTCTTCACTGTCACTTTCTTCTGATGAAGATGAAGAGGAGGAGGATGAGGAAGAGGATGAGGATGAGGATGAGGACGATGCTGAAGAACAAGAGGAGGATGAGGAAGAACTAGAGCCTGATCGAGAGTGGGAACAAGAAGAGGAGGAAGACGAGGAAGAAGATGATCTGGAAGAACAGGATGATCTCTCAGAATCAGAGTCAGACTCAGAACTAGATTCGGATCCTCTTTTGTGGACTCGCTGTTTCTTAGAAGCTGGGTTTGGAGTTAGGGGTTCTGTTCTGGCTGCAACCATGCGTCTGTCTGTTTCACCTTTTCCACCGGATTTCTGGTCTCCAGTGGCCTGCGGTAAAACACCGTTCTTTGGACTTACAGGCTCAGACTTTATTAGTGTCCTGGTTTCCTCAGAAGACATAGATTCTTCTTCAGAAGACTGAGGCTCCTCTTTAAGATTTTCACTTTTAACTTTCATATCCTCTAGAATAATACCTTTAGCATCTAGGAGCCTAGGTAGAGAGGTAAGAGGAGAAGCAGAAAGTGCTACTTGATATTGCTGTAAAAGTGGGGTAGAAGTCCTTGAATGAGCCATCTTACTTTGACTGTAGTTCCTCTGAGCTGCCATAAAGGAGAGTTCAGGGTCACGAAGAATGTGATAGTCTGTTCGGCTCACCCCATGTTTAGCGGCTCCAATGAGCAAGTCCCTATCATGAGGGCCACATTCCCACCAGACTGGTAAGTCTGGATTTGGATGGCAAAGCTTCAAGCGTTCAAACAGTTGTGGATGCCGGAGGGCCTGTTCCCGTACTTTCCTTAGAAGTTCAATACGGTACAAAGTCCTAGAAGCACGTTCTTCTGTGATTGGCTGGATAAAAATATTTGGATCCACCAATTCTATGTTAAAACGAGAACAAAAACATTAACCTCAAAAACACTTTGTTATGGAGTTAGAACAAATAATGCAACTTCTAAAATGTACCTCTACTTAGTATCATTGTGTAGTTTCCAGAATTTCTTTTTAATATTTTTAAACGAGGAAAAATAGAAATTTTAAAAAGAAGTGCCAAAATCCATACATAATATATAACACTGGATCTTCCGAAAGTAAGTAAAACATAACATTTTTTAGAAGGATGTGAATATAAGAATTTAAGAAATCCCCTAGGAGCTGTCTTTACTAATCTGTGTCTTAATCAAAGAGAAAAACACTTACCTGAACTCATTTATAAGTAAAAGTGAAAACTGTTAAATCCCACCCCATAAACAAACCAAAGTCCACATATCTCTAGCTGCACCAAGTAACTCAGTGCATTAGAACTCACAGGAACACCAAAGGCTTTCTTAAAATTTGAGGGAAATGCAGAACATCGTCAAATGCTATGTGAAGTAATGGCTTGAGCTGGTTCAGTTTCAACATTAGATCTTGTGCTCTTCCTTCTGATGGGGTTATATCTTTGTGGGTGGAGATACTGGTAGTTTAGAAATATTCAACAAAAGATAAGGGTTTGTTGAAATAATGCAGGGGTCAATGAAAGGAGCTTGTACAATTTAAACATCAAAATAATGAGAGTACTGGGTTATAGCCTGTAGGACAAAATAAATATCCGAGTCCACTCTGATATGAATAAGTAATTGAACAGCGGATGAAACTGAAGCAACAGTCCTTGCTTGCAGCAGAATTCCACAGTAAAAACTGTTATACACAAGGACCTACTCATGGATACTTAAGTCAATGGGTGAAAATTTTCAGGAGAAACAGGATTTGTGTGGTCTCAAAGTATCTCAAGATATCTTTTTTTTT
>RCUC01106399.1:0-20909 GCA_003697995.1 Taxidea taxus jeffersonii
AAACCATCTTCAATGTCATCATTTAAAATTATGCCTTCCAGAGCCACTCCCAGAGGCTACGGAGGCTTTAACACATCCCCTTTCTACATTTGGCCTCAGCTCCTACATACACACACACATACACGTCTCATAAATGAAGCCATGGTATACACATCAGCCTGCAACCTGCTTATGTCATTTAATAATACATCCCAGACATTTCTGCAGACCGTTCATTTTCGTGTCTAGTATTGGAGCTGAGTTTAAAAGATGCTGGTATTCATTTAAAAGATACACCCCTTGATGCTGGATGGGACTGATGGAGCGCGATGACTCGAACCTTCTTCTGAAGATGGTGTGGGTATGAAATGGTTGAGTGATTTTTTGAAAACTGGCAGTACCCTTTAAAGATAACCACACCTGTATCAGAAACGCATACACATACATGCAACAAAAGATGTGTCCAAGGATAGGCATAGCAGGGCTCTTCAAAGAGTCCCAAACTGGAGACAATGCCCGTCAAAGGTAGATCAGATTTTTTTTTAATGCGGTTAATTTATACAGCGGGCATCATGCAGCAGCGGGGACGAAGAACCACAGCCAGACACAAGAGCAGAGTGACCCTCATGGGTAGAACAATGAGCTGAAGGCGCCTGACAAGAGCGCACGGTCTGTGATTTCATGATTGTGAAGTTCACGTGTATCACACTGAACGTCAGGCGAAATGGATCTCGGTGTTAGACATCAGGAAGGGAGCAGGAGAGGAGCTCCTGGGGCTGATGAGGTTCTGCTCAATCTAGGGGCTGTTTAGGTGAGACGCTCAGGTTGTGACAGTCACTGAGCTGTACCCCTACGACTGCTATACTTTCTGTGCATGCGTACTGCTGTTAGTAAAGTCTCTTTTTTAAGGAGGGAATCAATGGCATGCAGTCCCTTCTCCCCTGGGGGTGTCTCTTTCTCCCTCTCTCTCAGGACCCAGTCAGTGCACGCGCAGGAGTGCTGCGCCTGAGAGTTGGACGTTCCAGTGGTGGCATCCCTGGGACCTGGTGGCCAGTGTCAGGTGAAGACTCAAGCTGTCCTGCCTTGCAGCCGTTCTCAGGTTGGTCAGTGGGCAGCTGGGGAGGAGGAAGATGAGGGAGAGGAGAAGGAGAGCAGCAGGCAGCTGAAAAGGAAACTGTTGTCACGACTGGGAGGGGACCGACAAAGAGCCCCGTGGATGGGCAGTTGCACGAATGGTGGAATTTCTGGGATCCTGGGTACTATTATGGCAACAATATCTATGACTTCTATTATTGTTAGTACTAATAGGAGCTAACATTCCTTGAGCACCTACAAAATGCCAGGCACTGTGCTAAGGGCTTTATTTTTATTTTTTTTAAGATTTTATTTATTTATTTGACAGAGAGTGATCACAAGTAGGCAGAGAGTCAGGCAGAGAGAGAGGAGGAAGCAGGCTCCCCGCTGAGCAGAGAGCCCAATGTGGGGCTCGATCCCAGAACCCTGATATCAGGACCTGAGCTGAAGGCAGAGGCTTTAATCCACTGAACCACCCAGGTGCCCTGTGCTAAGGGCTTTATATGCAACACTCCTTTTAACCCTTTTCTTACCTCTGTGGGTAGTTTTTAGCAGCCCGAGTGCATCCTGGAGGCTCACATCCATACAGTCTCCCACCAGCCCCTGCTTAATTTTGATTGTTCAGTTTGTTCATTTTGAGGACCTAATAGGTACTAGACCCTTTTGGGCACTGAGGCAGAACACCTGGTGTGTCATAAAATCCCCAGTGTCTGAGCAGGTTCATAAGCCGATGCTTTTCCAAGCCAATATTCTTTGCTTTAGGTCTTATTTTGGGGGTGCTCAAAATAGGTAAATGTATAAATAAAGTTCCGTTTGTTTTGCTATTTATTTTGATCTCTTTAGCAACCTATGTTCACTATTTAAAAATCAGAGACTAAATTAGTAAGAAGAAAAAATAATTTTAAAAAATTACTTCTGGCCCCACAATCACAGAGCACCTGCTAAATTCTGAGCACATTCCTTTTGGATTTTTAAAAAGTATACTCTAACAGGACCACCATGTAGGAGATGCTCAAAGAAAAATCGTTAAATTGTTATAAAATCACATTATCATATGGTTTTGTAAGCCTCAGCCCCAACCCTTCCGTGATATCCTGAGGACATGTTCCAGGTCTGGGAATGCCTGGCCACTTCTGACATTTTCTCTCCTCACTGAGCGGGGAAGGAGTGAATTATTTTCATGTTTGAGGGACATTTGCATTTTTTCTATGAATTTCTTATTTATAACTTTTGCCTATTTTTCCTCTTGGTTTCTTATTCTTTTTTTTTAAATTTTATTTATTTATTTGACAGATAGAGATCACAAGTAGAGAGGCAGGCAGAGAGAGAGGAGGAGGCAGGCTCCCCGCTGAGCAGAGAGCCCAATGCGGGACTGGATCCCAGGACTCTGGGATCACGACCCGAGCTGAAGGCAGAGGCTTCAACCCACTGAGCCACCCAGGCGCCCCTTGGTTTCTTATTCTTTATGGTAATTTATTTTTCAATTAATTTTTTAAGTAATTCACACACAAAATTTAAAAAGTCAAAGACTACCAAAAGCCTTACAATGAAAACCAACGGTTCATTGTCCTTCCTTCCCTCCCTTAAGTTTACCAGAAAACCCTTCTAACCTTCCAGTGTTTCTTTTGGTATGTATGGCCATATTTCCTCTTTCTTTTTTTAGTATTTTAAAGTTTCTTATTGGGTTTTTTAAAAAAAAGATTTTTATTTATTTATTTGACACAGAGAAAGAGATCACAAGTAGGCAGAGAGGCAGGCAGAGAGAGAGGGGGAAGCAAGCTCCCTGCTGAGCAGAGAGCCCAATGTGGGGCTCCATCCCAGGACCCTGAGATCATGACCTGAGCTGAAGGCAGAGGCTTCAACCCACCGAGCCAATCAGGTGCCCCATCTTATTGGTTTAAAATGTAAAAAGATGTTCATCAGCAAATATGTTGAGAAAAATGTGAAAGCCCTTCTCAGTGTGTTCAGGACACTTTCAGAGGTAATCTACATTACAACTGTGATTATATCACAATGTTTCTTTTTTTAAATAAATTTTTTAAAGTTTGTTTATTTATTATTTTTTTAAAGTAATCTCTGAGCCCAGTGTGGGGCTCGAACCCACTACCCTGATATCAAGAGTCACACATTCCTCCTACCAAGACAGCTAGGTGCCCCTATATCACCATATTTCTTAATAATTCCCTTATTCTGGTATTTCTCGATGCACCAATTTTAGATATTATCTATTAAGATGTTAGTCAGTTTCTAGCTGGGGGTTAGCTCTCTTTAATCTTCACACTGTGTCCCTTCTCATCAGTACTCAATACTTAAGTCAGCCTCTGCCAGGACTCTTCACTGTTGAGCCTTAGAGTAGACTCTGATTGCATTTCCTTCCTTATTTCCTTCCTTCCTTCCCTTTTAAAGACTGTATTTATTTGACAGAGAGAGAATACAAGCAGGGGGTGCCGCAGGCAGAGGGAGGGGGGAAACACACTCTCCCCGAGCAGGGAGCCCCTCATGGGGATAGTAGGACCCTGGGATCATGACCTGAGCCGAAGGCCGCTGCTTAACTGACTGAGCCACCCAGACACCCCTGTATTTATTTTCTTGCACAACTCCCTGATATTCCTGGAGTTGAGACTTGCCAGGTTCTTCTGATGTTCTTAGAGTTCACTGCACTTTCTGCCATTGCTTTTCACACTCCTCAGGCCCTTCTCCATACAGTTTTGCTGCAGATCAAACTGTCAGACAGCACTGTTCTCTCCCGAGGCCTCCACCCTTCTGCTTTCATCTGGACAGTCTGCCTTGTTGGCCTGGCGCACAGCTCCCCTGCCCCTCTCTGGCTTGTTCCCTAGGGTTCATGAGTTCACCCATGCTATTATTTAGTCTCTCATTTGGGTGCCAATCATCTTTAAATACTGTATGTACCATGTTTTCCTTCCTCCCTCCTTCCCTCCTTTCCTCCTCACTCCCTGCTTAACCTGCCTGAGGACTGCATGGCAGAAGGGAAAGGAAGAACCCATCAGCCGCCTCCGTCGTCTCCAGCAATTCCACTCTGGCCCTGGACTTGCAGAGTCCCCTCAGCAGAGCTAAAGCCCTGTTGGTAACTAGACTGTCCCCAGCCAGAAGCTTGTTCTGGGGCACCTTTTGTGACCAGATCTTCCCTAACTGGGAGTCACCCCCTGCCCCACACAACTTACCATTACCAGAGAGCCCTCTGCAGAGAAATGACCTCTCTTGTTGCTTTCCCAGTGATTTTTGGTGCCCATCGTATAAAGGGGCCTTGAACATGGAATCCAGCACCTCAGATCCATCTGCTGGAAAGCTGAGTCATCTTCCTCCTTTTCCTTTCTTCTCCCTACCCTCTCCTGCCATGTGCTTTTCTCCCACCCTAGACTAGAAATTTCTTTCTCTCTCTCTCTCTTTCTTTCTATTATTTATTGATTTATTTGACACATACACACAGCACAAGCAGAGGGAGAAGCAGGCTCCCCTCCGAGCTAGAAGCCGAATATGGGGCTCCATATCAAAACCCCGGGATCATGACCTAGCAGAAGGCTCAACGGACTGAACCGCCCAGGCATCCCCAGTGGTTTTGTTTGTAAAAGCTATGCACTCCCACACCTCCACACCTTTGTACACGTCCCTTGCCTGGCATGCACCCCACTCCCTCCCCATCTGATGAAATTCATTTCTTCTCTCAAAGTTCAGATGAAGCGGGCTCTCTGCTCAGCAGGGAGCCTGCTTCCGCCCCCCCTGCCTACTTGTGATCTCTCTCTCTCTCTGTCAAATAAATAAATAAATTTTTAAAGATTTTATTTGATAGAGAGCACAAGTAGGCAGGCAGAGAGGCAGGCAGAGAGAGGTGGGGAAGCAGGCTCCTTGCTGAGCAGAGAGCCCGATGTGGGGCTTGATCCCAGGACCCTGAGATCACAACCGGAGCTGAAGGCAGAGGCTTTAACCCACTGAGCCACCCAGGCGCCCAATAAATAAAATCTTAAAAAAAAAAAAAAGTTCAGCTGAAGATCTAGTCCTCCAAAAAGCCTTCCAGTCTCTCCTGCCGGTGTGAAAACACGTTCTACACCACTTTATACAGCATTTTATACAACAACAGAAAGAGGAATCACGTAACCCAGGCCAGATCCTGTCACCAACTAGCCTCTGCTCGTCACTCTTCATGGACAAGAACCTGACTTCGTTCAACACCGGTTGTGTGCCATGCCCTACGCTAAGAATCTCGCTTACATAATACAATTACGCACCGAACCCCGAAGCCCTTCTGCAACAGCCTTCTGTGAGTCTGTTCACTTCTGATCGCGTGGGCGGGGACGTCAGAAAGGAGGACTTGCGGGGCAGGGAACGCAGTCAAGACGATGTCTGTTGTTGATTCGCTCTACGTCACCTGGGCTCTCCACCTGGCTTGGGGGAGGCTACAGGACAAAAACACCTGTTTTCCCGGCTTCCCTAGCGGCCAGGGAGAGGCACGTGAGCTGGACTAGCCAATCAGATGCCCCCGCTCTGGCCCCAGCGTCAGGATCTGGGAACAGAGAAGCAGGGATGCAGCGGAGTCATTCAAGGGGTGGGAAATAGCCACATTCTGTTTCTGGGAGGAACGGGAGTGTCTGCAGGGCCAACGGCGCGGTCCAGTGTTGGGTGTCCAGTGCTGATGTCAGTGGGGAGAGAAGAGTCATCTGCCGCTCCGTGGCGGGGTCAGTGGGTTCTCCAGAGGCCAGGTTTATAGTGTGGTTTTGGCAGCTACCCCCGCTATGGAGAAGCTCTCGGCCTGCTGTGGATTCTGTGACCTACCCATATCCCGGCATGACTTTTCTTCTGTGTTGAACTCGGCCAGGATAATCTTCTGCAGTTTGCAGCTATGAAGCTTGACCGTGGACGGCAGCAGGGAGAAGTATGGGACATGGCTGGCTGCAGGCATCCCACGGGGACAGGAGGGCTGAGAGTCCCTGCCTCTGTCAGTGGTGGGGACAGTCTTGGCGTCCTTCCCACCTGATGGTCACTGGGGTCCTAAGCAGCCAGAGGCCACTCAGCAGGGGCAGGGTTGTAAAGTTACAAAAGCCCTTGGGAGTGCTCTCAGGAGGACCCAGTCTCGAGACAGGAATGTCCTAGGCGGTGTCCCTCCATCAGGAGAGCCATGCAGCTTTAAAACCAAGGCCATCCTTCGGAGCAGGAGGCTGGGCTCCTATCTTGCTGCAGTTACCTCACAGTGGGACTTGTGCAAGTCACTTTTTTTTTCTCTGGGCCTCAGTGTCCTCATCTGGAACCCTGGGCTGTGGGCAGATAATCGGGAGGCCTCTTCCAGCACTAGTGCTTCCAATATGAGCTCCCAGAGCCTCTGGGGCCTCCCCTCCCCTCCTGCCGCCCTACCTAACCCCTGAACTGGGCCATGACTGAGGATCTTTTTCTGGGAACTCAAGATCTATCTCTCCTGGGTCTCTACAGAGGAAGGGAAGGTGAAGGGGAGAGGGGGAAGAAGGGGGCATGGCAGGCGGGGCAGTGGCCCTGAGGCAGCTAAAGCAGGCACTTTCTGAAAAGCCGCCCCCAGAACCTAGCCCAGTGCAGGCTGAGGAGGCCCCGTCTCCAGCCCGTTTCCCTTGAACTGGAGCCAGACGGTCCTCACGCATTACTCACTGGCGGGGCGGCCCTGGCCCTTGGCCAAGGCAAACAGGCCTCCAGCCTGCCCGGGGCTGGTCGGCCCCAGCTTGGGAGGGAGGGAGGCGCCCACGCCTGGCCCCCGCTGTGGCCAGCATGCCTGCGTCCCCCTGCCAGCCCAGCCCCAGGCTGGCTGAGGGGTCAAGTTTTGGCCCAGCCTCTACTGGGGTTGGGCCTAGCCCTTCCCTGAAGAGCTGGTACTACAGAGGGCCTTCCTCCTACCAGTGCCTGGGTCCTCCCGCCTCCGCCAAGGGAGAAGCCATGACGTTCTACCCATGGGGCCAATGCAGTGTCTTCACCCAGTGCCTGCCACCAACCGCCCCTGGGATAGCAGAGGGGGAAGGAGCCAAGGCCTGTGCCCTCCCCAAGCTCCAGAGCTGAATCTCAGGACAGGATTATCTATAGGAAGTAACTGGTGATGTGGGATGTCCACCAAATATTGTACATTAGAAAGAGTGCAGGGAAGGGACAGACCACACAGGCCAGGTCGACTTTGCGGGAAGTGGGGCCTGGTAGGGCCTTGTAGGATGGGGAAAGTTTGAAAAGCCTTCCTGGAGGAAGAGAGGAGGGTTTGTGCAAGGGGGGTGGGTCTCAGGATGGGATGGGCCTGGAGCCAGGGACAGGGGAAGGAGGGAGGGGTAGGAGAGGAAAGATAGCTAGGTGATGAGGGTAAGGCTGGACAGGCCCAGTCAGCCTTCATCTAGAACCCACCTCTCCACCCTTCCAGATAACCATCCGCACCCATCTGTCTACCCACCCACCACCCACCCATCCACCTGTCCCTCCATTCAAACTCCAAATATCTGTTGAGTACCCACTATGAGCCAGGATCTGTACTAGATATTTTTATGGACTCTTTATTTTTTATTTTATTTTTTTAAGATTTTATTTATTTATTTGAAAGACAGAGATCACAAGTAGGCAGAGAAACAGGCAGAGGGAGAGGAAGGGAAGCAGGCTCCCCATTGAGCAGAGAGCCCGATGCGGGGCTTGATCCCAGGACCCCTGGGATCATGACCTGAGCCGAAGGCAGAGGCTTTAACCCACTGAGCCACCCAGGCGCCCCGGACTCTTTATTTTTTAAAAGCTACTTGTTTATTTTTAAAAATATTTTATTTATTTATTTATTTGAGAGACAGTGGGGAGAGGGACAGAGGGAGAGAATCTCCAAGCAGACTCCCTGCTGAGTGCAGAGCCCCATGCAGGGCTCGGTCCCACGTCCCTGAGTTCATGACCTGAGCTGAAACCAAGAGTCAGATGCTTAACCCGCTTGAGCCACCCAGGTGCCCCAATAATATCATTTTCTTAGCAGCTTTATAGTGATATAGTTCATATACCATAGAATTCACCCATTTAAAATGTATAATTAGGGCCACCTGCATGGCTCAGTCATTAAGGGTCTGCCTTTGGCTCACATCATGATCTCAGGGTCCTGGGATCAAGGCCCACATCGAGCTCCCTGCTCGGAGGGAAGCCTGCTTCTCCCTCTCCCACTCCCCCTGCTTGTGTTCCCTCTCTTGCTGTGTTTCTCTCTGTAAAATAAATAAATAAAATAATTGAATGGTTTTTAGTACATTCACATATGTGCAACCAGCACCATCAATTTTAAAACCTTTCAATCAACCTACAAAGAAATCCTGTACTCTCTAGCTATTATCCACTTACTTTTCCCAACCCCTTCCCCACCACTGGCCTTAGGCAACACTAATCTTTCTGTCTCTACAGATTTCCCAGTTTGGGATATATCCTATAAATGGAATCATACAGTATGTGGCCTTTTGTGACTGATTTCTTTCACTTAACATAATGTTTCAGGGTTCGTCTATGCGGTAGCCTGTATCAACACTTTTATTGTTTTTTTTTTAACTCTTAAAAAAATTAATATATTTTGGGAACTCCTGGGTGGCTCAGTTGGTTAAGCGTCTGCCTCCAGCTCAGGTTGTGATCCCAGGGTCCTGGGATAGAGCCCCACGTTGGGCTCCCTGCTCAGTGGGGAGCCTGCTTCTCTCCCTCCCTCTGCCTCTCCTCCAGTTTGTGCTCTCTGGCTCACTCTCTGTCTCTCAAATAAATAAATAAAATCTTTTAAAAAATAATATATTTTTAAGAGGAATTTTAATTTCACAGCAAAACTGAGTGGAAGGTCCAAAGTTGCCACCCACTCTACCCTCCCCCCCAGGATTCCCCTACCATCCCACACATCCATACTGTGTGTACAGGGTGGCATTGGATTGTTATAATCAATGAACCAATATTGAACCAATCATTATCAACTAAAGTCCATAGTTTATATTAAGGTATAGGGATTTTGGCTGAAAAGTCTATCATTGTACGGATATACCACATTTCATTTATTTGTTTCTCAGTTGATGGGCATTTTGGTTGTTTCCATTTTCTGCCTATAGTGAATAATGCTGCCGTAAACATCCGTGTATGAGTTTCTTTATGACGATATGTTTTCATTTACTTTGGTATGTGCCTAGGAGTAGTAGTTCAGAGTCATCTGGTAACTCTATGTTTAATATTTTGAGGTGCTGTCAAACTCGTTTCCAAAGTGGCTGCACCATGTTACATTCCCACCAACAACGGATGAGGGCTCTGATTTCTCCACGTTCTCATCATTATTCGACTTTTTGAATCTAGACATCCAAGAAACTATGAAATCGTATCTCATTGTGGTTTTGATTTGCATTTCTCTGATGACTAATGATGTTGAGTGTCATTTCATGTACTTTTGGCCATTTGTACATTTTCCTTGGAAAAATATCTATTCATCTCCTTGGCCTATTTTTATTTATTTTTTTAAAAGATTTTTATTTATTTGAGAGAGAGAACATGAGCATGAGGGAGGAGCAAAGGGAGAAGTAGGCTCTCCACTGAGCAGAGAGCCCACTGCAGGGCTCGAGCTCAATCCCAGGACCTGAACTGAACATGACCTGAGTGGAAGATGGATGTTTAATCAAGGCACCCCCTCCTTGACCCATTTTTAAATTCAGTTATTTGTCCTTTTATTATTGAGTTGTAAGAGTTCTCTATGAAAGTCCCTTATTAGATATATGGATGAAAGTCTGGATGAAAGTCCCTTATTAGATATATGATTTGCAGATATTTTCTCTGATTCTGTGGGTTGTTCTTTAACTTTCTTGATGGTGTCTTTTGAAATACAAAAGTTTTAAATTCTGTTGAAGATCAGTGCATCTATTGGACTTCTTTTGAAGTCCAATGTATCTAGATATGTACCTAGATATCTAGGCATATCTAATAATCTTTTGCAATTTCAAGGTCATGAAGGCTTACCCTTATAAGTTTCTTCTAAGATTTTTATAACTTTAACACTTCCATTTAGGACTTTCATCCATTTTGAGTTAATTTATAACTATGGTGTGAGGTAATGGCCAAACTTCATTCTTTTGTGTGTGGATGTCCAGTTGTCTCGGCACTATTTATTGAAAAACCATTCTTCCTTCTCCATTGGATGGTCTTGGCACCCTTGTCAGCAATCAGTTGACTATAGATGGGTGACTTTATGTCTGGACTCTCAGTTCTGTCCCATTGATCTATGTGCCTGGTGCCAGGACCACACTGTCTTGATTACTGTCATTTTGAAGTAAGTTTTAAAGTCAGAAAGCATGAGTCCTCCTACCTTGCCCTTCTTTTCAGGATTGTTTTGGCTATTCTGGGTCCGTTGCAATTCCACCTGAATCTGAGAATTAGCTTGTCAATCTTTGCAAGGAGCTCGGCTGGTATTCTAATAGGGATTGCCCTGAATCTGTAGATGCATTTATTTATTTATTTATAAAGTTTTTTTTTTTTTAAGATTTTATTTATTTATTTGACAGAGATCACAAGTAGGTAGAGAAAAAGGGGGAAGCAGGCTCCTCGCCGAGCAGAGAGCCCGATGCGGGGCTCGATCCCAGGACCCTGAGATCATGACCTGAGCTGAAGGCAGAGGCTTAACCCACTGAGCCACCCAGGCACCCTGTAGATGCATTTAGTGGGGACTGCCATCCTAACATTAAGTCTCCTGACCTGTAAACTTCAGAGAGTCCTGAGAGCTTGTTTGGAGGTCCTAGCTGGGGAATGCAGCTACTCGTATACACTTGACCGAAGAATGGTCCTCTCCTCTCTCAGGGAAGGTTGTCCTCTTTGCCGGAGTGCACGGCTTCAGGAGGGACAAGCATGGAGCCATGAGGGAGGAAGGGGACACCCGCTAGCCAGCCAGATCAGCCGAATCAACCCTGGTGATCAATGGGGTGACGGATGTCACAGCCAGATCACCCTCACATCCGAACTTGGGATATTCTTCCAATTCTTTGAGTCTTTTAAAATTTCTTTCAAAGGTTTGTAGTTTCTGGAGTATAAGTGTTGCACTTCTTTTATTAAATTGATTGCTAAGTATTTCACTTTTTTTTTTATGCTATTGGAAATAGAATTGTTTAGGGCACTCGGCTGACTCAGTCAGAAGAGCATGCAACTCTTGATCTCAGGGTCCTGAGTTCGAGCTCCGCGTTGAGTGTAGAGATCACTTATATAAATAAAAAACTTAAAAAAAAAAAGGAAATAGAGTTGCTTTCTTAATTTCATTTTTGGATTGCCCAGGATTTGCAAACAAATGTGTATTGTGTTCAGCACTGTACAAGGTGCTGGGGACACAGCAGCAAGCATGTTATGAGGGTGAACGAGATAATATATGAAAGCATAATAATGTACTTTATATTACTGCTTTTCCTGCCTCTCCCCTTTCCTTTAAGCATATCATATGAAGACCTCCTGCAGAGGCAGAAGGGAGCTCTTTAATACAAGAAGAGAAGACTTGTGAGTTGGTGATGCATCTTAAAGCCGTGGGAGGAGTGAGCATTTACAAGGGAGGCAGCCACGCCTACTCTGGGTGGACTCCAGGGAAGCAGAGGGAGTACTTCTGGGAAATGGGCATCTTTGGGAGGCCGGAGGGAGGGAACCAAGCTGAGGAGCCCAGGGGAGGCCTGCGATACCTGTAAAGGGTTCCTGCAGGAAGCAGCCTTAATCTTACCCCTGAGCTGGGCTTCTTCCTCTGTGGGTTTTCATCTTTTGTCTTGTGGCTTCTCCTCAATTTCACGTCACCTTGGAGTGTCTTCTTGTTTTTGGCCCATGTCTCCTGCTGCCATATTTCCCTCCCTCCTCTTCCATGCCTCTCTAGCAGGATCTGTCGGGGACCCTTGGATTGTGCCAGACCCTGTCCATCAGATTGGATGGAGAGAAGGAAAGGCACCTCTTTTTCTGCTGCCTCCCCCCAGAAGCAACAAGCCAGCGGCGGGGAGATGTCTGATGGTGCCTGCTGGCTTTTTCTGCATCTGGTTTCAGGCCGGGCCCCTCTCCCTGACCCACTGCCTCCCAAGTGGAAGAGTGGCTGGAGGCCTGGCCCAGCAGGAGGCTGCATCCCGAGACAGCCGGAGCTGGTCCCGGCATCTCTCTCCCTTTGTACAGGACCTCTTCCTCCTCCCTGCAGTCGGGAAGGCCCCAATAGGTTCCTCATTTCAAGCTCTTTCCTCTCCAGTTCAGGCCCCCATGGTTCCTGGAGGCAAACTGACAGTCCTTAGCCTCACATCTGTCCACCAGGCATCCTATCTTTGTCTATGGCAGAGCCTTCATACCCACTCCCCCATGTCATAGGCCAAACCACAGAAGGCTGACTGGGGCCCAACTGTGGGTAAATGGCCCTGGGCCTAGTAGGCTGGGGATGAAGATATCTCCGTTCTGCTTTTCATATAAGGCCCTGCACGTGAGATGACTGGATGTCATGCATGGGGCCGTGACCCCATTTGGAGAAAAGGGGTCAATGTGGGCTTCAGGGCTGGTGGGGGCAGGGCTTCGTACAGGATGTCCCATGTTCTTGGGGCTAGTGGAATGTGGCTAAGTACTTGAGGGCCCTCTGAGTGGGAGATGGCTTCAGTGTTGGGTGTAGGCAGACAGAGCTGCCCACAAGGTGGGGGTCCTGGCCATAGGGAAGAAGTGAAACGCCAAATGTGTGGACTGTGGCCTCAGACAGCTTGGGTCAAAGCCACTTGCAGACCATCTGTGTGACCTTCAGGGAGTTACTTAACTTCTCTGGGCTTCAGTTTACTCAGTGGTAAAATGGAATGAGGATCATAGGCCTTACCTTCGATGCTAGGTCTTAGAGCAGGGTTTCTCAGGCTCAACACTGTGGGCATTTGGGGCTGGACAATTTTTCGTGGTGAGGGGCTGTCCTGTGCACCATAGGATGTTTAACAGCATCCTGACCTCTATTCACAGATCCCAGGAGCATGCCCTTCCCCAAGCTGTGACACCCCAAATATCTCCAGATATCGCTAGAAGTCGCCTGATGACAAAATTGACCCTGACAGAGAAGTGCTGGCTTAGAGGGTTACGAAGGACTCAGAAGTATTAATATAATCCATGTGTACTTAGGACCGTGCCCAGCCCCAAAACAGCACTCAAGAATTCTTATATGTTATCATTACAAGCAGACAACAGAGGCAAAAATACAAAAAACAAAGTCAAAACGGAAGAATGTATCTAATATTCTTATGCTGGGGAGTAAGCTCTGGGGTAGAGAAGAGCAGAAACTGTATTTTATTTTATTTATTTTAAGATTTTATTTATTTATTTGACAGAGATCACAAGTAGGCAGAGAAACAGGCAGAGAGAGGAGGAAGCAGGCTCCCTGCTGAGCAGAGAGCCTGATGTGGGGCTCAATCCCAGGACCCTGGGATCATGACAGCTGAAGGCAGAGGCTTTAACCCACTGAGCCACCCAGGCGCCCCCAGAAAATGTATTTTAAAAACATTTCCTTACTGGCTTCAGAAACGCCTCCATTTTTGGGTCTGTTAACCAGACCGTGGATATGGAGCCCCTCCCTGGGGGCACGGGGAGGGATGCTGGAGCCCCTGGGGACAAAGGGAAAGGGGTACTCAGCCCTGCCTGGCTTCTGGGGCCTGTACTTGACTTAGCAAATAGCTCATGTACTTCACTCTCCAAGGGCTTTGAGGCCAGGGTGAGCAGCCTCAAGTCTGGTGGTCCAGGAGACGCTGGGGGTGTGGCGGGGGGGCGCGGAGAAGGAGGCAGGAGCATGCGCAGTGGTTTGACTGTGCTTCCGGCCCAGAGGAGGAGGAGGAATGGCACTGAGGGGGCAGCGGGAGACGAGGGTGGGGGAGTTGATTAGGCAAAGGCTCTAAGAAGGTAATTTCCTGGATGTGCTAGAGAGTTAGAGTGGTGGGTTGGGGACCCTTGAGAGAGCCTTCGAGTACCAGGTTAGAGACCCGGGAGCTCACTCTTCTCCATTCTTGAAGCATTTTGAGGAGAGGTCTGGAAAGCCCCAGGTTGGCCTCTGGAAGACAAGGGGCTTGGTTCCGTCTGGGCTCCACAGGCCTGCCCATGAGGGCTGCCCAGGCAGCACCCTGGCCTGACTCATCCCTCACATCTGTGTGATGCCCCACCTCAGTCTCCCCAGCCGAGAAATGGGACCATCCGCCCACCTCCCACGGCCCTCCCTCCACTTGGGCGTCATTGAACTTGCCTTGGATTGTTTGAATTGCATGTGGGTCAGACAGCTGAGCAGGAGGAGCAGCATGGTGGCCCCTTTGCTCTTGGAACAAACACCAGGCCTGACCTTCAGGCATGCACGTTAATTAGGTTCCCCAAGGAAGAGCCGGGGACCCCCTGGGCCTGGGTAGGGCCAGTCAGCAAGAAGCCAAGCCTGTGTGGGCATCTCCTCCTCACCTCCATCTTGGCCACTCCCCTCGGCTGGGGCTCTTCGCTCTTGCCTGGGGCACCAGGAGGACAGTGCCTGGGCAGGGCCGCACCCACGGGGTTGTTAAAACCACCTGGGCCAGGCTGGGCCATGGGGAATGAGCTCACAAAGTCACTCCTGTCGGAGGGGCCAGGCTCAGCCACCGGCGTTGAGCCTAGCACCGAGAGGTTGGCCAAGGTTGTCCAGCTCTCGGAACCTCGGTCTCCAGATTCAAGCTGTCATCCCCATGGAGCCAGAGAGAAGTTGGCAAATGTGATCTGGGTTTCTGGGCGCTGCCTGCCCCTTGGCCCCTTGGCCCCTGGGCTGCCCGTCTCGGAGAGGGTGGGTGGTCCGGCCGAGGCCCATAGGCGGCCCCAGCAGAGGGCCAGGATTCCAGTCTATTCTGCAGGAATGTCCAGGGCTCAGAGCCCAGCAAGGGGGTCATCTTGAGCAGGTCCCCTGCCTCCTCGAACCTCCATTTCCACCGGGGCCAGTGGGAGTCACAAGGTTGACACTCTTTTCCTTCAGGGCAGTTGTGGGATCAAATGAGATCACGGAGATAATAGAGAATAGGAAAGAAAAAAGCTCAGCACACACCTAAGTGGTTGCTATTGTCAAGGTTATTATTAGCTTCTGGCCAACCCCTCTCCGAACAGAGCCATTCCGGCAGCTTCTCAGTCCTTGCTGGGAGTCCCGGGAGGTGCCAGGCTGCCTGCACCCTGCCAGGACCCTTGTTGGATCCCAAAGCTCTCTTCAGGGGCTCCTCGGAGGTCCAGAGCCTCGGCTGCGCCCAGTCTTCCAGCACAGCCCCCTGGGGGTAGAGGAGGGAGAGGAGAAGGGCCTGGGCCTCTCTGGGGTGGGGTTCCCTCTGGGCACTGCTAATGTCACATGGGAACCCACCTACTCCCAAATACACACACATGTTCACACATGGACACATCCTGGGCACACAAACCAGCACCTGTGGGCATCCCCCCCCCCAGATCTTGATCGACACACGTATCTCTCACAGGCCTTCTCGAAAGCAAATTCCACGGTCATCTCCTTCCATCTGGAGGCCCATGGGGCAGGCAGGGATATTATTACCTGGGTGGTGGTGGTGGTGGTGGTTATGATCGACCTTCGAAAAGTCTCGACTAGGCAGAAAACATCAAACAGCGGCCAGCAGCTTCAGATAGCAGAGGCGACAGGCCCTTTGGGGCCCTTTCCAGTGCAGACCTGCCTCCTTGTTTGCAAAAATGACTTATTATTAATCTGTGATTGAAACTGTAATTATGCCATCACCGTGTCAACAAGCTGCAACATGGTGAGGCCTGGCAGCGCCGTCTGGAAATGGGCTCTTACCTTCCACCACAACCGTGCTGGCATCTTCCCCATCCCGCGGAAGGGGCCACGCACACACCTGCCAGACTCGGGGCCCACATCCTGCCTGGGCGCCCGGCGCCGTGTGCAAGCGTGTGTGCGTGTCTGGTGAGGGGAGATGTGGTTCCTGTGTGCTCCTGAGAGGAGAGCAGCCCTCAGGGAACCCCAGGAGCTGCAGGGCGCCAGCCTGTGGCTCCAGGAGGGGGATTTAAACGTCAGAATGTGCTTTAGAGCATTCGGGCTGACAGGCCAGATCCCCCAGGCTCTGCCTTTCTCAGCACGGTGCGCCTGCCCTCAGCACACTGCACAGACCCAGGGCCTGGCCTTCCAGCCCTGTTCCTTCCCCTGGTGGGCCTTGAGGTGTGGCTGGGCAAAATCCCACTCCTCAGCTGCGTTCAGCTCTTAATGGCTAACTTTTATTGACCACTTACTATAGACCAAATCTGGTGAAAATAATTTGTGTTCGTGATCTCATTTAATTTTTTGAAACTGTATCAGTTCCAAACGAAGTAAATACTAATAGTAGCTTCACAGATGAGGCAAGGGTAGCTCAGTGGAGTTAGGTGGTCTGCCCCGGTCCTGCAGAGCTGGCGTTTAAAGCCAAATGCTCTGACTGCCAGACCCTCTGCACCAGTCCTCCGACACAGCTCACACCCCTCTGGCAGGCCTGGGGTGGGGAGTGCCCTGGCTGGCGCCCCTCTGCCTGGCTGTCTGCAGCCTTGTGTATCAGAGCTGCTCAGGAGATTGTCAGTGAATAAAGGAATGAGGTGAAAGTCAAAAGTTCAGGATTGGCTGTTCAGGACTGGCCTGAAAGACAGAAACTTCCCAGAATCTTTGGTGACCTATAAACTCAGGTCTTGGCTCTTCCTAGAGATACTCTACCTGCAGGCACTTCTGGGTCTGGGAGGGCTCCTTTGGTGCCGAAGACCACTTCTTTGGCACATAGCAGGCCCTGCTCTGAGCAGCTAAAGAAATGAACCCCAGTGGCCTGGAGGGCAAGGGCTGTGGGCGTGTGTGTGTGTGTGTAAGACACCTATCCTCAAACTTGTGGGTATGATTTCTAGAGGCAGCAGAGAAGGTCGTGGAGCTCGCCAGCAGCTGTGCTGAGATGAGAATCCAGAGTTCCTAACCTCTTCCATGCCCGCATCAGACAGGGTGGATCCCAGGCCGTGTGGCCTGTCAGGATAGGGACAACTCTGGTGGGCTGGTCAGAGGACTTGGCCATTTTAGATCCATCTGGAGGGAGACCACAGACCCTGTGACTACATGCATTTACCTCCTTTTTTTTTTTTTTTTTAAGATTTTATTTATTTGACAGAGAGAGACACAGCGAGAGAAGGAACACAAGCAGGGGGAGTGGGAGAGGAAGAAGCAGGCTCCCCGCCTCCTCCCCCCAGCAAGGAGCCTGCTGCGGGGCTTGATCCCAGGACCCTGGGATCATGACCTGAGCAGAAGGCAGAGGCTTAATGACTGAGCTACCCAGGTGCCCCCATTCATCCTCCTCTTGCCACCCTCCAGGGTTGTAGGAAGGAACAATGGGTAGGAGGACTACATTTGGGGCAAAGGGCAGAGAATTACAGAGGAAAGAGAAAGGGCTTTGGAGTAAGATGGGAGCTGGGTTCAAATTCTGCCTCACGTTCTAACTAAGTGTTCTTGGGTAGAGTAAATTTTCTGAGCCTCAGTTTCTTCATCTGCCAAAAGACGATAGTAAGGCCTGCCTCACAGGTTCTGGGGGGATACAAAGAAATGTCCCTAGGATGGAACAGATCCTATATATCCAGGGAGGACAGGTGTGCTGCCTGGATTGCTCCATAAGCCACATTCTGTGCAGGCTCGGAATTTCTGTGGCCTGACCCAGTTGCCCACCGCAAGGTGGATTTCAGTCTGGAATTACTGTACCTCCACCCTAGGACTCCTCCTTCCCCAGAAGGCCACTGTTCCTCATGTCATGCCTCTCGAGCATCTCGATCCCCTGCCTGGCCCAACCCACCCAATTCCCTGCTGTTTCATTATTTGACTTAAGGCTTAATGCAACCCCTTTCTTTTGGGGCCTGGGCAGCTTGCCAACATGGCTTCGATAGAAATGTGCCTGTTCGTTTGTTGACTCATTCATTTATTCAACAGTCAGTGACTGGGCAGACACTGGAAACTGAGAGAAGGCAGGGCTCCAGGCAGGCTCTGTGGGAGCAGGAGCTGATACTGGGGTGCAGAGGGGAGGCCAGGCAGCTAAGGGTGCCTGGAATCACACAGGGATAAGAAGCATTCGGGGAAGAGGGGCAAGAAGGAGGGAGGGGCTGCTCGGACACCGCCCCCGGTTCGGTGTAATCCATCCCACGGTGATGCTTCAGGAATGGTCGTGAACAGGGCAGAGAAGCCAGCCAGGCTAGGGAGATGTTTTGCAGTGAACAGTACTTTTTGGACATTATTTACTACGTGAAGAGCCAAGAAGGGTCCCCGAGTGCAACCGTTGTGGCTGTTTGAGGCTCAGATCTCCCAGGGCTGGGTGGGCTGGGCTGGGCATGGCCCTGGTGGTCTGGGAACAAGACACAGGCTAAAGCCGGAGGGCATCCCAAGCCCAGACATTCGTTGGGAAAGAGGGAGGTGCTGAGCCAGGTGGGGGTGGGGGTGGGGGAAGGGCAGGTGGATGTGGGCGCACCACCCCTGCTGGGTAGAGGGAGAGCGTGAGCAGGGGTGCTCTGTGCCCGGGCTGGCCTGGGAAGCAACTCGTGTCTGAGCCAGCCAAAGGGAGCCAGGGGGTCAGAGGGCTGGCCCTCCCTGGGGAGCGCAGGCCTGCGTAGGGGGAATTCGGGGAGCCAGTCCTTTCTCAGGCCTGTGCAGGCCCAGGCTGGTGTGGCCCTGGCTTTCCTTCCAACCCCCTCCCTGTCTGTCCTGCAGAGCCCCTGGACCTCTGGTGCACAGGACCTTTGGGCTTCCATGGGGGCCTGGAAAGCCTGCACTGGGCCTCAGAGGAGGCTCACACCTGCCTTCTCTATGGGAGAAAGAAACTTCCCCAGCCTCCACCAGGCCTCCCAAACCAAAGCCCCTTACCCTCGCTTACAGAGGCAGGGACCTTAGAGGCAGGAATCTGTGCCCAGAGAGGGAAATGACCCGCCCAAGGTCACACAGCCTGGGTGAGGCAGAGCAGAGACTTGGCTGTGCTCCAGGGGCAGGCACCCTCTGGAACAGACTTCTGTTTCCACAGGGAAGCCTGTGGCTGCCTCAAAGGCCTTGCAGGAGGTCTTCCAGTCCACAGACGGCTTAGCCTCACTGGTTAGGAGGCCCACCCGAGTAGGGAGGGATTCCCAGTGTCCTTGGGAGTGGAGCAGGAACCAAGGACAGGCTGGGATGGCCGTGTAAACCCGATTCTCCTCAGAACATGGCAAATCCTGGGCCATGTCCACGTCCCTGAAGGCGGTTCCGTGTGTCCAGCTGGGTTCCTAACGTTGGAGTTGCCAGAATGCCTGCTACACTTGCCAGCCTCCGGCCTGAGGCCTAGCGCAGAGCGAGGCACCCCGAGGGGGCCGGACAGGCAGTGGTGGGGAAGCCCCTCCAGAGCCTCGCAGGGGAGGAAACAGACTTCGAGACCAGTCACACACAGCAGGTCTCAGGGATCGGGGGCGGGGGGGGCTGCCTCTCTGTGAAGGGCATCTCTCAGCCTGTGGGGGGTGGGGTAGTGCAGACGCTCGGAGTCACAGTTTTTTTTTTTTTTTAAAGATTTTATTTTTTTTTAAAATTTATTTGATAGAGATCACAAGTAGGCAGAGAGGCAGAGAGAGAGAGGAGGAAGCAGGCTGTCTGCAGAGCAGAGAGCCCAATGCGGGGCTCGATCCCACGACCCCAGGATCATGACCTGAGCTGAAGGCAGCGGCTTTAACCCACTGAGCCACCCAGGCGCCCCGGAGTCACAGTTTTTTGTGGAGATCTGTCTGTAGTGTTGCGACTTTGGGCAAAACATTTCACATCGCTGGGCTCAGTTTCCTCATCAGTACTCCAAGGACCATTGTGTTGTCCCCATCTTGCTCTCAGGAGTGTCGAGGGCTCTATATGGCATATGCTCTCCCTGCAGCCCAGGCCTGCTGCTCCTCATCAGGTCGGGGCTGGAGGGGAGGGCTGCCCTGGCCTCTCCCGCCCCAGGAGCGCTGTTCATGGACCCTCATCTTATTCCCACAGGGTTGAGAAGACAGGGGTGAGGGTTCTAGACTCCTCTGGTCCCAGGTCCTCCCTCCTGTTCTGACAGGGGCAACCTCTTTTTTTTTTTTTTTAATAGATTTAGATTACTTCAATAATCTTATTATTTTTTAAAAATATTTTGTGTATTTATTTGACAGAGAGAGACACAGCAAGAGAGGGAACACAAGCTGGGGGAGTGAGAGAGGGAGAAGCAGGATTCCCGCTGAGCAGGGAGCCCGATGTGGGGCTGGATCCCAGGACCCTCCTGGGATCGACCTGAGCCGAAGGCAGAATCTTAACAACTGAGCCACCCAGGTGCCCGAGGGGCAACCTTTTTAGAGGCGGGGCCCATGTCCCCCAGACTCTGTGATCTTGGGGTGGGCAGGTCAAGTCCTTGATACGGATGCCCCCTGCCTGGTGGAGTGCCAGGCCTCAGACAGCAGTCCAGTCCTGCTCACCTGCCCTGCGGAAACGTGAGTACAAAGAGCAGACGGGAACACTTATGCAGGCTCGGGAGGCCGAGCAGACAGGCGATAAGCTTAATTAATAGAATCAGGACACATAAGTCTCTCCCTGCCCCCACAGTAGCAGGCTTTGCCAAGGGCTGGCTTGGCATTCTGGAGAGTTGTCCATCAATCCAGAGATTTCCGTGTGCTCAGCCCGTGCTAAGGGAGGCAGGAGGCAAGCCAGGCCTCTTGGGAGCTCCATGCCAAGCAGAGGTAAGATGTTTAAATCCTGGGGTGCCTGGGTGGCTCAGTTGGTTAAGCAACTGCCTTTGGCTCAGGTCACGATCCCGGAGTCCTGGGATCAAGTCCCACATCAGGCTCCCAGCTCCATGGGGAGTCTGCTTCTCCCTCTGACCTCCCCTCTCATGCTGTCTCACTCTGTCTCTCTCTCAAATAAATAAATAAAATCTTAAAAAAAAAAAAAA
>RCUC01106407.1:0-15321 GCA_003697995.1 Taxidea taxus jeffersonii
TGCAAAATGCTCTAATGCAAAGAGGGAAAGAAGAGTTGCCAGTGCGGTCCGGATATCCATAAACATATAAGAAACTTTTCTTCTAAATGCCCCCATTCAATAAACCAATCAGCTGTTGTCTTCCCTGATTGAGTGCAGTTGTCAGAAACACCACCTGCCAGTGGGAATCCAGAGAGGGACGAGCTGTCCCCGCATCTCATGACAACACCTAACTGATGTGAAGGTAAACCCAACCTGTCCGCAGATCCAAGGTCCCGGCCCATCGAACTCAAGTGTGCTTGCCTTTGCTGGTCTAGCACATCTGTAAAACTGTGCAGGAACAACAGTGGCCAAGTGCCAGATAAACAATGCTAAGAGGCAAAGGCTGGGTCCCCTTAGATCTTGACTCTCAAAAACCACCCAGCACAGGCTCCATTCTTGAGGCTCGTGGGGGGCACAGAGGATGCATTTAAGATCACTCACCTATGACCAACTGTCCCTTCTTGCTCACAGCTCAGAGTCCCATCTGTTCCATCTGTTGAGAAAACTCAAGCTTTCCAAACGTGTGACCCAGAGTCACTGCCCCTCTTCCAGGTGACGGTCCCAGTGGACCCAGGCCCTCCTCCCAGGCTCAGTTCTGTGGCCAGTGGGTCTGCCAAACCCACTCATTTCCTTTTGTTGTTCCCATTGTTCTATTTCACCCCCTGGCCCCCTCCCCCGATCTTACCCAGCAGTTGACAGGAAGCGGGTCTTTACTGCTCCTGCTCAGGGAAGTGTTTGCTTAGTAGGTACAGTTTAGATACATAAAAATGAAGAACAGGAGGAGACTAGAATCTGCCATAACTTACTGTCTCTGGCTTGAGTTACATCCTTGAGTCTTCTCCATGCTTGTCACCCTTCTCTAACTGATCTGTGCCCCTCGGGGCTCAATGTTGGGTCAGTTTGCTGCTGTTAATTGGTGAAGATGAGTCTTAGAAGCATCATTGCAGGGAAGGTCATATTTAAAACCTGTTTGGGGGGTGGTGCAGGGAGGAGGGTCATGCATACGTGAACACATTGAATGGATACATATGAGGAAAGACAGTCTCCTTCCCTTCAAGCCTTCAAGTTCTGGTCAACTCAGGTTTGAGCTCCTTGAGCAGGAACCGTACCCTTCCAACTCCACAGATCCTAGCAGGTAGCAGGTGATCAGAAAATGTTGCACAAATAAACGGGTCAGTAAGTGAATTCATGAACATAGCTGCTCTGGGTCTTGAAAGAAAACCTTTGCTCTCGGGTCAGACAGCCCTGCTAGAATGGTCACGTCTGTGTGTCCCTTCAGGGATCATTTCCCTCTTCTGTTAGAAGACTTAGAAGAGTGGTGATTAAGCTGACAGAGGAAAGGTAACAGCTTCTGAAAACAACTTTCGAGGGTTTTGGAATAAACTCTCACTGTATGGGGAAAGTTTACACTTCCTCCATCGATCTCATAGCCCCTCTCCTCCTCGGCAAGTCCCGGGGCGCTGTTCCAATCTCACACTGCTCTGTGCTGAGGCCAAAGCCCTGTTTCCTGCCTCAAAAGGCCCTTTGTTTGGGCTCTTTTTCCAAATCAGCATATCCCGAGCTTGAACCCTCTTGCTTTTGAGAACTCCGATGCCTTGGCAGCAGAAGGCCTTGCCAGCAGGTCTGTAGTCCTAACAGCTTTCAAAAACCTCAATGTGAGGGCATGTCTATAGCTAAGAAACTCTTTTCATGGGTGGGGGTTGAGGGGGAGGGAGTATTATTTTAAGAGTTGCAAAAACAACTTCAAATTGACTCTTTAGTCTTTAATTGCTACCAGAAGACTGAGAACTTCTTGTTCTCTTGTATTTAATTAAGATGATAGTTATAATCAACTTTAAATGATATTGGTTAATACACTCGGCTTAATCTCTCAGGCAGGGTTTGCCTCCGAACCCTGGAATGCACTAAAGATGGATCCCCAGCGTGCACTCTCCCAACTGGAAAACAACTTCCTTCAGTGAGAGCAGATGGAAAGGTAGCCACGTCAGTGAGGCTGCCATCGGATTCTCTGGAAGGACTCCAGAGCTACTTTCCAAAGATCAGGTAAGCTACATCCAATCCATACTTTGTATACTACACACACCGTCAATCCAGGTAGCACTTTCCCACATGCTTATGTGTTCTGAAGCTTGCCAATTATCTGGGACAGAAAACGGTTTCCGAACAAAGAGTTTTGAGGGGACAGGGCCAAGATCAATGTGGAAGAACCCGTGCTCTGCCAGGCATCTTCCAACCTTGGGACAACCTCAAAGAGAGGAATTCTTGTCCCCATTTGCCAGATGAGGAAACTGAATTTCAGAGAGATTATGACCCTTGCATTGGGTTGTGAGCTGGCAAAATGGTGGGACCAAGATTTGAGCCCAGAACTGCCCCAAGACACATCCTGCCTCTGTTCTTAGAGTGGAACACTTTAGGCAGGCAAGACCTAAGTTGAGATGAATCTCTTTGTCTCTCCTCTTAGGTTGAAGTCCTGTGACAGGATTCAGGCATTTAATACATGGTCAAGACTCCCAATTAAGGTTTTATTTCTTCTGGATTTTACCCATTTTCTAAGCACTGTGCTAGGGGCAGTCTTTTCTATTTTATGGCCTCAAGCAGATCTTAAAGACCATCAATTCAACGTCCCCATTATTTAGGTGAGGAGTATTAGACCAACAGAGAGCGTAAGTGCTCTGCTTAATTAAGGTCACTAACCAGTGCCAGAGCTGAGATGACTTGAGATGGGGGGTGGTGAAAGCACCCCAAAGTAGACAAGTGAGGAAGTGGGATGAGCAGAAAGCAGCCATCAGCATGGATACCCTTTCCCACAGGCACAGAGGAAGGGGAGGGTGCTTGGAAGAGGGAAGACATGATCAAAGGCCAGAAGGCAGACATATGTGGGGTGTGTCTAGGACACAATGAGAGCAATATGGCTGAAGATGGATGTCAACAAGAATACCTGTGCCTTCAAAACCAGGCTGGCAGGAACTCGAAACTGTTAACAGTCGATGCCTCTGGGGATTAGAATTTAGAGGACTGATGGGTGAGAGGCTTATTCCCTTTAAACATAATCGTATTTTTGGAATTTTTTTTACTATAAGAATATATTACTATGCTTTGGGATGTTGTGTTAAGGTTTAAAAGGCTTTGTAGATTACTAACACATGGGGCCACTATCTGGTTTGTAGAAAAACCGAATCCACAGTATCCAGGGATGCTTTAAAATATGGAATTTACCAAGTAAATAAATAAAATATGGGACTTACTGATTTAAACTTGAACTTGCACAAGGTAAGCGTTTTATTTCTTCTGGATTTTACCTATTTTCCAAGGCAGTTAACTTCTCCTAGCCTCATCTTCTCATCCATAAAATAGAAGTAGGCAGGGGAAAAACTTGATGGTTAGGTCCCCCCATCTCCTGCATTCTAGAATTTTCCTAAAGCGTGGTGGTCAGTACTGGTCAGAGCTGAGACACAAGAACCACTCTGCTGGTGGAATGCCTTATTTGACAGCAGGGCTGAATAGCATTCTCCCGATTCGCCGTCCAAACAACTGTGATGTTGACACTCAGCCTCCCCAGGCAGTTCTGCTACCTCTGTATGACATCAGTGCTGTAATCCTAGAGTTGATCTACCAGTGTCCGCTCTAGAAGACTCACGGGCATCGACCACGTCCAGTTCATCATTAGATCCTGACACCAAGCACAGCACCTGGTACATTAAAGATGCTCAAGGAATATTTGTTGAAATGACATATCACCATGGCTTATTCTGGGGCTTTAATGATAAAATCAATTAATGTTATTAATAATGGTAACAATTACTTAACAACACAGTACCAAGCATAGCTGATGCTGTGTTATAACCATGGGAAGGCAGATTTCATATTAATATACTCGTTGAGGCCAACAGTCACAGACAAGGAAAGTTAACTGGGCAAGGTAACCCGATAAGTTAGACATAAACCCAGATTTCTTTTTTTTTTAAAACCCAGATTTTTTATTTCCAGTTTGGGCAACTCTTCCTCAGCAGAAGGCATCTGCTCTCTCCTTCTCACTGTAAAAACAGCCCTAGCTTTTAAGGTAAGTTAAACTTTTTTTTTTTTTTTTTTTAAATGGGAGCTATCATTGTGAATACAAATTCAGTTGACCAAGTTCAAAACACTATACGAATACAACTTTGAACTCAAAATATCTAACTGCATTTCATTTTGTTATATACCCAATTCTCTCAAGTTAGTTAGTACTTGATGGGCTGTTACAAACTCCAGAAGCAAAGGTGGGTTTTGGGGTTTTTTTTTTTTTGTTTTTTGGGTTTTTTTTTCCATTTCATCACACTGCTTTGCAGGAAGTACATATTAAGTATCCACTATTTAGCTTTACAATTATACTTAATAATAATGTAGCCATTTATAGAAAGAAGACATACTGTGGAGTATGTCTACCATTGTGGTTATAGAGGCTGCAAAATGCTGTTTTTCTTCTTGCTTCTTGTCTCTGTTTTCTAAAATAACTTTTTGTTGACATTTTCTTTTTTTTTTTTTCTTTTCTTTTTTTTAAGATTTTATTTATTTATTTATTAGAGAGAGAGAGAGCGCACGCGCGCGCACAAGCTCAGGCAGACACAGTGGCAGGCAGAGGCAGAGGGAGAAGCAGGCTCCCTGCTGAGCAAGGAGCCCCATGTGGGACTCGATCCCAGGATCTCCAGGATCATGACCTGAGCCGAAGGCAGCTGCTTAACCAACTGAGCCACCCAGGCGTCCCTTGTTGACATTTTCTTTAGTAAAAATTTTTTTGAAAGCACCTTTCGTTTTTTTTAAATGTTTTATTTAAATTTGTATTGGTTAACATATAGTGTATTATTTGTTTCAGAAGCAGAATTTAGTGATTCATCAGTTACATATAACACCCAGTGCTCATTCTATCAAGTGCCCTCCTTAATGCCCATCACCCAGTTACCCCATCACCCTCCTCCCCCATTTTCTTTAATAAAAATTTTTAAGCACCTATTATATACCAGGAAGTCATATCCTATTAAGATGGAACTGTACAAAACTGAAAGCAAACCAAAATTTTCCACCTAAGAAAGATAAATACAAAGGGCCCAAAGAAGGTCTAATTCTGCCCAGAGGAAATCAGGAAAGGCTTCACAGAAGGGGCTGCCCTTGAACTAAGTGAGTATTGTGAGGTAAGTAGCACATATCGAATGAAGAGAAAGAATGACAGTGGGAAAGCCTGTGGATTGGCCACAAGATGGAGATGTCTGGGACAAGAGTATGGAGCACTGGAGTAGAGAGGGGATGGGAAGCAAGGGAATGAGGAGCAGGAAAGGTTAGCTGGGGTCTGATTCTGAAGGGTCTCAGATATATTTGAAAGTTTATTTTGTTGTCGATGAGAGGTCCTAAAAGCCCTGGTCTGTAGAGAAGGACCTATGTGATCAGATCTGCAGTTTTAAGAAATGACTCTTGTATGCTTAATGCATAAAAGATATATGGAGGAGAGCAGACAACCTCGAAATAAAACCTCTAAAGAAATATTTTCAGCCACAGGTATGTGACAGCATGCACCTCGAATGAAAAATAGGGAAAATGCAAAGGAGAGAACAAATTCAGAAGATTAAACAAATATATATATATGTATATACATATTTTTTTTCATTGCACAATACAGATACGACTTTACAGCCTAAAGCATTTTCCTATATATTTGTGACAGCATACCCTTGGGTTGCAATAGTTCTATGAGACAGGGAGGGAACGAATCGTCACCCCCACTGTATCATTCCTAAAGTAGCAATGATTTCCCAGGGGCCCCCCAGCCAATAAAGCAAAGCAGGGAACAGAGCCCAAGATCAGCACAGAGCTGCCTCCTAGACTCCATGTTGGAAGTTTTTCATTTAATTTTGCATTCAAAACCTGGCTGTGTTTTCTGTCTGTGTGTCTATCTCCTCATCTTCTCACCTGCCCTTCAAGGGCAGGCTCTACCTCTTGTAATTCTTTGTATCTCATTGAGCCTTTGCATTTATCTCAATAAATACTGAAGGACAGATAAGACAGACAATGGGGTCCCAGGAATGTTCTCATCTGCAGTTTTGGTCAACAGCCAAGAATGCACTTTCCCATTGGTCTGGTGGGTATTTCCCATCCATCACTGACTGGTCCAGAGTGGAGGAACAGCCCTTGCCGTGACTATGATCTGAGGTGCCTCTTGCCAACTGCTTTGCTGCTCTGCATTCTAAGTGCGAAGCATCTGTACAAAATGGGTCTTCTCTGAGTCCTATTTAACTTTTCCATGGGCCTGTGTTTGTCAAAGCTTCATGCCAACTCTCTCAGAAAAAGAAACGCCACAGAACTTCTTTTAGGAAAAGGAGAAAAAGACCTACTTTATACACTTGCTCTCATGCTAATCACACCACCATTCAAATCCCAGATGAATAGGAAACCTACAATAGCCTGGGAAATACACAGAGCCTCTAAGCAAAGTGTAGGCTACTTTGCTCAGAATGTTGCATTTCCCTGCCTTTTGAACTCCTTTGGGGAAGACTGATAAGAAGAAGCAACAGCAGAATATGAAGCTGCTCTCCCTCTGCAGAAAAGTCGCTCCACTTCTGTATGGAATTGGCAAAATATTCTCCTGCTCTGGCCTGTCCTTCTCTGATGCTCTACAGAAGCTGAGCTTCTCCCACGTATTTTCAATAAAAGTGGCTGCATGGCGTGAGTGACCACCAAGCAGATTCCAGCAACGTACTTCCCCTGGAATCTTAGTAAATGATCTCTGCTAGTGATTAACTAGTTGGGTTATTAATATGGTATGTCACCCCTCCCCCTCCCCAGCAAAAGGAGTCCAGACAGGCATTGCTGACTAGGTCCATAGAAAACTAAAATGAACCCCAACCTCCTCCTTCACAGGGTTGTTATGAAATTCAAGTCAGTTAATAATGCCTGTAAAGCCCTTGCCTTACAGTCTGCCAGAGAAGCGTTCAGCAAAATGCATGCCCTTCCCCCTTCCAGCCTGAAGGTTCTGAGCCTAATCTCTGTCCTCCAGGAATTTTACAAAGAAACAGGCAAAACTGAAATGGGCAAAAGGCTTTAAATCCCAAACCACACTTGGAACACTTCACAAGGCCTGATAATTTCACTTCAAAACTTTCTTGCTGACTTGCTTGCTTCGTAAGCTTATTGTTGAAAATAGAAGTCAGTGCAAATTCCAATGCCAGCCTTCATGGCTGGAGGAAAGAGCAGAGGTGTTGACTGGTTCTTATCCCAGGAGCTCAACCACTTTCCAGTTGTAGGATCCTCAGTAAGCTACTCGACCTCCCCACAAAGGGCAAGCGTTTCATCTGTAAAAATCAGTTCTAGCAGTTATCTCCCCTTCGGCATACTATTTGATGAGACACGTAGATATGCCTGACTATACCATAGGGCTCAAAATGTTCTTTTCCCAGTCTTTTTCCAGTTGGCGTTTGGAGAATGCCATCCTGGGTGTCGTGGCATTTGTCTTTTGTTAGCTTTCAGGATTTAGGCACCTAGAGATCTAGAATGAGAGAAACTGAGGCAAAAAAGGACATTTGCATTCTAATTCTCAGATGCATATTTTATCATTTGCTGGCACTAGCCACAGAAAATGACTGTTAATTAATAATAACCGGATTTCACAGTGGAGGCCTGCAGAACCGCAAACATCCAATTTAAGGCAAAATCATAATTAAAGGTTCTTCAGCCATTAGTGGCCCTCAGGAAATTAAACCAAAAGTCAAGATGGCTTATTTCCCTCATGGGACTGAAAGCACCCAGTATTTTTAATGTTTTGACCCAAGAAATGTATTTTAATTTCCCAGCCAACCCCTGGGAGTCATGCATTCACCCAATGCCTACAGTGCAGATCTTCCAAAGCAGTGGTTTACTAGGAAGAGGGGAGCCCATCATCCCTCTCGCCTAGTTACTGGAGTTACTTTCTCCAAAGAGATTTAAGCGAGAAGCCCACTAAACAAGACTCGGGTAAGTTGGTAACAACCTTGGGAATATTTTTAAAAATCTCAGCCTGCTAGAAGTTCTTCCCTATAATCACAGTATATGAGATTACTTCAAAAGAAAACACTCCGTATTTAATCAGAATATCCACCAAGGCCAAGATGACAGCAAGGCAAATGCAATGCTGGGAACTAACGTCTTAGGCCATTCTTCCCCAGAAACCTATGGAGGCCAAATCGACCAAAACAGCTACTTTGGGCAAGTGTCTAATGAAATCCACTGTGCGGCTGACGAGCCTTTCTGCCACTTCCTGTTAGTGGTTGCTAACTCCACAACAATGTGGGTCATTTGTGGGGAAGAGGCTACTAGCAGAAATTCTATTCACCACATTTAATGAAGGTGCTGTGCCCACAGCCACTAACCAGAGAAGCTCACAATTTCTCTATGTGACCCAAAGGTTACAACAAACCCACAAGGACAGCAGATCAAGCCCATGATACAAACAAGGTCACTGACAGAGCGAATCATTACTGATGTAAGTGACAAAGGCCTAGCCACTCTTCCCTCTAGACCATCTTCCCATGATACGGCGTCTTCCCCTGACCTCTAAATTCAGAGTGGCTTATCTATTTTAGGATGTCCAGCCTTCTGACCACCAAAGGTACCTGCCACTTCCTTCTTGACCTTCTGTGACATCTGGAAGATGTCTTCATTTCCCAAGTAAACTATATTTTGAATCATCTCTCTCCTTTTGTTAATCAAAGCAGAGAAAGTGGCAACCCCATCTCCTAAGTAGCGGAAATAACCAGCAAGACCAGAGTGAGCAGACAGGGGTCCTTCGACACTCACATCATAGCACAGAATGCCAGTGCTCTGACTCGGCTAGGCAGAGGCCGATGCTCTGAGTGAGTCTCGACTAGCTGCACACTGGTAAATGTGTTACAGTACAGGTTAGCTCTTTTTGAAGTGCTGAAAATCGCATAAGATGGCTCATAATTGCCCTAACATACCTTTACAGGTCCAGCGAGCCCAGGGTGAGAAACCCAAGTCTACCCCATTTTGGACAAAGCATCACATATGACAATATGAGAGCCAGCACAGAGGGGTGTGGACAGAAAGGGAACTTCAGAAGCCCTGAAGAACAAAAGCAGTAGAGCCCCGTGGTGAAGGATGGCCCGATGGGTCTGACAGCTTAGGTCTGACCCCAACGTTGCAAGTCACCACCACAGGACATCTGAGAAGTGATTTTTTGAACCTCTCTGAACCTTATTTCTATAAAATGGAGATGAACAGTAAGAAGGACCCCACAGGCTCACTGGGAGGGTTAAACGAGTGAACACGTGCACATTGCCCTGCCCAGTGAGAGGCACAGAGCGAGTACCTGACAAATGTCAGCAACTGTCATTATTTTGGCAGGCCTGAGTCCCAGCCCAGCCCCCACCTGCATGAGCTATGTGAACCTGGGCAAACCATTTACCCTCTCTGAGTTGCCAAACCAGGTGACTAACATCTCCTTATTCCATTACTGGGAAGATGAAGCAAGACCCCATCTCATGCTTCCCATAACAAAGTTGAGTGTCTTTTCCACACCTTTTTGTCATATGGGTGGTTTAATTTTTTAAACACCTACAGTTAAATTTTTAGTGTAACTTACAACTTGACGCTCTGACTAATTCCTAAAGATGTGTGTTCGGGTCTTAACAGTCTTTAACCATCTCCAGCATCCAGTACGTGAGTCCAAAAGATACACAATAATTCTGACTTCTGGGATGACTGGTGTGTACACAACCACACATCTAGCAGGTGAAGGGTAAACAATCAACCTCATCAGAAACTACAATTCTACCTCAGGGTCTTAGGCAATACTGTAAAACAGATCCTAGGAATGTGCAGAGCTTAATATTAGCATCTGTACTCTTAATCGTTTTCAAGAGCCTCTGAAGACCCCAGGCTTGTTTTCATTTGGCCGAGGCAGGAATGTGCTTGTGACATCCCGGGTCTGTGGAAGTATGTTACTCAGCGGGTGAGAGGGGCTCGCTGACCACCCAGCATCTTTTTCTCAGTCAGCTTCATTGTTCTCCGCTCACTCATCTCCAACCCAGTGACAGTCGTGAACTGATGAAAAACTTGGCTTCTTTGTGGAAAATGGCTGGAAGAACAAAGCCACACTAGAGTGGTTTCATGAATATGTTAATTCCAAAGGTCTTTGGTAAAACTTTTGTGTTCTCTCCTTACATATTTTAATTAATCTTAAGACAGTTCTAAAATGGCACAGCCACCATGGAAAACGGTGTGGCGGTTTCCTCAAGAAGTTAAACACGGAGTTACCATGCGATCTGGCAATTCCATTCTATAGGCACAGACACCCAAGAAAACTGAAAGTGTGTGCCCACACAAAAAACCTGAACATGGTGTTCAGAGCAGCATTATTCAGAATGGCCAAGAAGTGGAAAATACCCAAATGTCTATCAACTGGTAAGTGTATAAAATAAATGTGGTATGCCCATACAAGGGAATATTATTTGGCAATATAAGTCAATGAAGTTCTAACACATGCTCAACAAACACGCTATACATTGCTGACACGCTATGGATGAACCTTGCAAACATTATCTCGAGTCAAAGAAGCCATTCACCAAGACCACATATTATACAGTTTCACCTACATGAAATGTTGAGAATAGGCCAATGTACAGACCTAAAGAGCTGGTCAGTGATTGCCATGGGATGGCGGGATCAAAAGGGTAAATGGAGGGTGACTGCTAACAGGTCCAAGTTTCTTTTTGCAGTGATGAAAATGTTCTAAAATTGATAGTGGTGATGATTGCCCAGCTCTGTAGACTGTAGTGAAAGCCTGTGAACTGTACATTATCTATATATAACATGTGTGTGATTCATATTTATATATATGACATATATAACACATATATAACACATATATAATTCAGATATTATATCTTAACAACACTGTTTTTAAAAAATACCATTACAACCCAAGAAAAACTGTTTCTCTAAACCAGAAGGATTTCCAATGACCCATTTATTTTAAGGGGCATTTGGGAACCTAAGAAATTCCAGAGTGGGGGTAGAAAAAGAACTTATAGCTTCATCTGCCTAGTAAGGCCATGACCATGAAGCATTTCAGTAATCCTACAAGATGGAATTCATTTAGCTTTCTATAAACACTGCAAGGAAAGTGTTTGGGAAGGGAATGGCAGCACCGCTGTTCAGAGGTTCCCACCCAGGAGATCAGGAGCTACCTATCATCCTTCTCACCTACCCTTCTCTTCTCAGTCTCCAGTGCTTACAGTTCAACTCTGCCTCCCTGCTACTGGTCCCCTCCCCTCTCTCCCATTTACCTCGCCTCAAACCCAGAGATCTCCAATGCAACTCAGAGCAGATTCATAAAACTATTCATGAATATGCTAATTCCAAATGTTGTCCACAAAATGTTTCATTTTTTTTCCTTACCTATTTTAACTAATGTCACCCTATTTCTAAAATACGGTGCAGCCGCTATGGAAAAAAACCATTTGGCAGTTCCTCAAAAAGTGAAACACGGAGTTACCATATGACCTAGCAATTCCACTCCTAGCTATATACGGTGTTTGGTTTCTATATGACATTTTCCATAATAAAAAGGAAAACGAAAACAAAAATAAAATTTCACTGGCTCGGATGATCCTCCAGAATAAAGTTCAAGTTCCTCCACTGCCTGCCTTTCACCGCCCTCTTCCCTGATCTGGCTCCCACCTATCTCTCTGGCCTCATCTCCAACATCCTCCTTCCATCGCACAGTACAAATACACAATGCCGTACTATACCGCAGCCTCTCACACTCACCCTTCCCAGGCTTGCTCACAAGTGCCCTGCTCAGCACCTGCTGCTCCCTGTGCTGGATCGCCCTCTCTCCTGAGCTGGGATTTCTCTTGCAAGACCCAGCTTCAAGCCCTCAGGCAAACTTCCCCTCTCTTCACTTCCTTGCTAAAGCTCCTCCTCTACCATCCACATTTGAGACACTTGGTGTGTTTAACCTCACCAAGTCTGTTTCCCACTCACCAGCCTGAGAATTCTTTTTTTTTTTTTTTTTTTAAGATTTTACTTATTCATTTGACAGAGAGAGATCACAAGTAGGCAGAGAGGCAGAGAGAAAGGGGGGAAGCAGGCTCTCTTCTGAGCAGAGAGCCTGATATGGGGCTTGATCCCAAGACCCTGAGATCATGACCTGAGCTGAAGGCAGAGGCTTAAACCACTGAGCCACCCAAGCACCCCAGCCTGAGAATTCTTAAAGGTCAGGAGACCCTGGGGGCCCAGCACAGAGTAGGTGCTCAGGAAGCAAACACAGAAGACAAGACTGATGCTTGAAAGACAGATACAAACCTAGACTTAATTAAATAGGCTCTCTAGAAATTACACTGATTGATACCGCAAACTAATTGGGGTCCAGATATAAAGAAACCATCAATGAGAATGGCTTCCTTCGTGTCAATATAATTATGTGTATTATGTGCTTTGGGGGATACATAAACAGGAACCAAAGCATACTGCTTATTATGACGAGGTGCTTATACTGATTTGCATTTCTTTGCAAAACTCTTGAGGCATATAATTTTGTTAATTTGTGACAAACCTCAAAAACACGCTTACCGCCAATATTCTGATTGCAACATATACTTTCAAAGCACACAGAAATCAACAAGTTCCTTTCAAAAGTTTCCAACTGGATCCTATGTGTGTTGTTTGGTTTGATTTTAAATTGGGGGAATTTCAAGGCAGATTTTAATGTATAAGCCTGGATCTAAGGGAAGGAGAGTTTCGCGAGGATATCTGAGAACCTCACCTAGCTATCTTTTGAATGTTGGCCCCACCAACTAAGGCAGGACCCTGAGAAAATTATTTAATCTGAGACTCTGTTTCCTCCTTGGTCAAATGAGAATAGTCTCTACCTCAAGAGGTTTTTAAAAAGCAAAAACTTTGAAAACTTGGGTTTCTCTTTCTTCTCTCCTGTGATACATCGTTTGCAAATGTGGGCGCCTGATCAAGCTCAAATCAGTCCGCGGTGATCTCTGGTAATAAGCACTTTCCAGAACAAGTGCCAGTTGGAAGAACAGTGGTATCCGAAAACTGCCTCCTCCTTCAAATTTGCCTCGTGCCTCTCTGGCCTCGCTTAACTATGACCTGACAATCGGGATTAAAAGTGAACCCATTTGTCTTGTTCCTTTTCTAAGTGACACGGATGGGAGAAAGAAGAGATTATAGCTCTCTGGAGAACTGGACCTCCCAGACAATACCAATTTCAAACTGCTAAGTCAACAACACCAGAAAAGCAAAATGGTATAAAGGCAAAACATGGGCTGCAGGCCCTGATCTTTCAGGATCACCAAACCATCACCACCTACCCAGACCAGGCCTCGGGCTCCTCCCGTCACACCGAGGGCACAGGGTAGGCTGTGGTGACAAGCGTAACAGCAGCTACCACCTGTGGGCACCCAGCACCAGACACCGTACCTGGCAGAGCCTCCCACCTCCGCAACACCCGTACCATCCGATTTACAAACCAGAAGACAGGGGCCTCGATGACTCTCGTGACTTCCCTAGGGTTCCCAGCCAATAACAGCAAGCATACTCCCATCTGTTGGACTCAAAACCCCGTGATCCCCTGCTCCCACCTCTTGCCCTGCCCTACCCCAAGAGGCCTGTGTTTCTGATGGAGATAAAAAATGACCTTGACATTGTTGATAATGACAACTCTAAGAGCTACCGTCAAATTCTTTTTTTTTTTTTTACGATTTTATTTATTTCTTCCACAGAGATCACAAGCAGGCAGAGAGGCAAGCAGAGAGAGAGGAGGAAGCAGGCTCCCTGCTGAGCAGAGAGCCTGATGCCAGGCTTGATCCCAGGATCCTGGGATCATGACCTGAGTCTAAGGCAGAGGCTTAACCCACTGAGCCACCCAGGCGCCCCAACTACCATC
Source organism: Taxidea taxus jeffersonii (assembly GCA_003697995.1). NCBI lineage: Eukaryota > Metazoa > Chordata > Mammalia > Carnivora > Mustelidae > Taxidea > Taxidea taxus. Next base: position 13,943 of record RCUC01106407.1, read on the forward strand.
AAATTTTAAAGACTCCATGAACTAGGCAGTGAACAACTGTTCCAACAGCATTTTCATAACTTACGCTGCCCATAGAAAGGCTCATTCAATACACTCTGAGCTGTTTTGCAGTTAATTTATGTATACCTAGCTCCTCACCACCCAACATGATCCTTGAGGCTCGTATTTGTGCCGGGGCGGTGGCTCAGGGGTGTCAGCGTCTGACTCTTGATTTCAGCTCAGATCATGATCTCAGGGTTGTGAGGTCAAGATCCACATAGGGTTCTGTGCGAAGTCTGCTTGAGATTCAGTGTTTCATGTGAAGTCTGCTTGAGATTCTCTCTTGTCCTCTCCCTCTACCACTTCCCACCCCATGCTCATGTGCTAGCTCTCTCTCTCCCTCTCAAATAAATAAATCTTGGGGAGGAGGGGAAAGACTCCTATTTATGTCCTAGAGCAGACCCTGTAAAACATATTGCACACATTTGGACTCAATACAATTGAAACGAATAAAATGGAAGGAACTACAAAAGAATGAGTCTTTGTCTTCTCTTAAGATGACATGGCCATGTCCCTTTCAAAGGGAAAGAAGAAAGCAACCACCAAAGATGACCAAGGTCCCCGCATTGTGACTTTCTCAGATGGTCATTTGCCCTGCACCTGCTTTTCTTTGGCTAAAGGAAAATATTTGTGTTCCCTCTGCCTGGTTAATTCTTAGGATTCTCTTCACAGTTTCCCCCCTAATATATTTCAGGCAACTTTGCTGCCCAAAAAATGCGACGATTTCACAGCACCACTGAGGAGTAAGAACACTGGGAAGGAAAGGAAAATACTACTATTACTATGAGTAATAATAGCAACGTGATACCTGATAATCATGATAGAGGGCTTTTTTAACTTCCTAAAGGGTTTTCAGAATCACGATCTCATCGGAGCTTCACTGTACCAGGGTGTCACCGGGTCTCTTGTTTCTTTTCCAGATGAGGACACCTTTCTGCCTGGAAAGGTGAAATACTTTTCGCCCAAGTTGTACCCAGATGGGAGGGAATCCAAAGCTTATATTGTTTCCACAATACTATGCCAAGCTAACTTTGATCTTTTAAAGGCTCTATTCCAAATCTCATTTATTCATTTCACTTTTCACTCAGACACAAACTTTAGTATCTCAAAAGAAAATATTTACAGAGTTAACAGTTCATTTTTCCAAAAGTGGTCACTAGGCAGGCAACTTTCACTATACAGAACTTAGTTTAGGACCCAGAAACAGATAAAAATCCCAGCCTCTCAGCAGTTAGGAGACACCACCAAGTCCCTACATTAAAAAAAGTCACCAGAGGGACACCTGGGTGGCTCAGTTGGTTAAGCAACTGCCTTCAGCTCAGGTCATGATCCTGGAGTCC
>RCUC01106411.1:0-13010 GCA_003697995.1 Taxidea taxus jeffersonii
AGATAGGCCTAATTATCCCAAACTTTTATGGTAACAGGGACCCAAGAAGAGTTAACCACAGGCCCAGTTTCCCTTCCTCTCTGAGTGATGGTATCTCACTGACTTAAAGACTTGGGTCGGTGGTCAAGGAATTCTAAACACATCATAGGCAGCTTTGTGGGGCTTCTGAATTTTAGGCAAAGGCTACAGAAACAAATCTTGCCCCTCAGAGCTCATAGGTAGGATAGGTCTATCTCTGATCAGGGTTTTACACAGAAGCCAAACGGAAGTAAAATGCTCAGAACAATCCCTTCAATGAGAAAGACAAGAAACCCCTAACTCCACTGATCAAGGTTCTTGAGAGCAGAAAAAGAATCCATTCTATGTGGCGAAAAGATGCTTACTGAAATGGTTCGGTTAGGCCATATAATCAATCCATTCAGGAGCAGGGTCTGAAAATGCATCCCACCATCTCTTACTTATTTTGGAAAAATCCCTGGGGCCATAGCTTGCACCCTCTTGCACCCTCTGATATAAAGTCTGGGCCATAGAAAGACATGGACATTGCCTCAGAAAAGCTTCTGCCGCTGTGCTTCCTAGAAGCTTCGATAGCCTCGCATGTGTGCACATCACCTGGTGCTCATGTCTGCCTACAACAAGCACATTGGTGGTTGCACTTGGCTCGACCTCAGTGCAAGATCACCAGGCGGGTTACCACTCTGGATGATCATACAGACCTTCAAGGTGCACCAGGCTTACCCAGGACAATGTCTACTTATCTTTAAGAAAGGAGCCAGAAGAGAGGGTATCCAGAGCAAGAGCATCAGAGAGAGCCTGGCTGCAGCTCTTGATGTCGCCAGTCTCATGCACTGCTTATATTCTGGCCACAGGAAAGGAAAAGATGTTGCATGAACATGGATCACGTCAGCACAGGGAAGCCACCGAGTTCAGAATCCCTGAACTTAGACACTTTGCTAATCACCTAGCATCCCAGAGGTCATGTGCCGAGCTCCCACTCTTTCTTACGGCCATAGTCCGTCCATAAATGACAAGTTATTCAGCGAACAATCTCGGATAACGACCTACAACGTACTTAGGAGTACTTTTGGTGCTCTCGATGGACCACAACAGATATGTCAAGAAGTTTGACCGTAGACCTAGCTGTGCCCAAACATGTCTGAGGCTGGAGGAAGATTTATAGTCCAGCTATTAATTCTCTCTTTTCACCAGGTCACGTGTAGAGTCCTGATGAAAGGGACTGTGGGAAATAGCTCTCCTATCATCTGTGGCCTAGGGAGCCAAACAAGAAGAAAGCTGGGGCAGACCTATTGACCAGAGCACAGTAGGGCCTGCTGCCTAACTGGCTAATGACCTGGGGGTCTGACGATAGGCCTCTAAGCCATCTGCCCTAAGCTGTGACTTTGGACAAATCACATAGTCACTGGGGTACCTGGGTAGCTCCCCTGTTTAACTATCTGCTTCTGGATTTCAGCTCAGGTCATGATCTCAGGAGCTGTCCTAGGATCCAGGTCTGTGTCAGGCTCCCAACTGAGTGGGGAGTCTGCTCATCTCCCTCTTCCTCTGCCCTTCCCCCTGCTCTTGTGCATGTGCTCTTTTTCTCTTTTAAATGAATCTTTTAAAAAAAAAATCACGTACTCACTTGGGTTTTCATCTTCTTTACTGCCATAAGAGACTTTCAGACTGTATTGCTTTAGCAATTAGTCTTGCTGTAGCATTATACAATCCCATAATTTGAGGCAAATCTATTCTGGATTCATTGAGCTTCAGCATCACAGAGGACACATAAATAGATAGGCCCCGCGTTACTGCCTTCAAATGAAAAATCCATCCCACATCAGAACCTTTGCTCTTATGCATCATGCTATTTTTAGATTTTTAAAGTATTTTTCCTGCTCTTATGCTAATGGGACTTGTATAAAAGTCAATTGGCTTTGATTCACATTCAAAATGTTCAATTTTATAAGGTTAGCATCTGTAAGGATGTTTTTAATTAGTTTGGACACATTCGATTTCTGGGAAAAATCATTTTTGTAAAGAAAGTAGCACTGCGTGCTATTGTATATGGATTTTACACACATAAAATGTTGTGTCAGGTGGTATTCATCAACTTGTGAGGTGAAAATAAAACCACCTCAGTGGAACCTAACATCCAAGTACAGGGAAGCGTCAGTTTATTACCTGCTAAGTCAAAACCCCTAAAGGAACTATTCCCTGGGGACCTCTCTATCTGGCTTGGCTTTCCTCTCAGGTTTGTTTAAATCCTTGCCAGAGGAATGGTAAAGCTCTATGCACTTCATTACCTCTTTAGAATGATCTGAACTTCAGAAAGACATTGAAAGGGCATAATGATTTACAGAAGTAGAAATGAGAGAGGTTCTATGATTAAATTCATTTAGAAACGAAAAATCGTCTGACAGATGATATTCACCTCACTGCAGTGGTCACCCAACACCCCCAAGTTGGTGAGGTGTATTTTTACAACCTTAATGAATTGAGGTCTGATTGGGTCAAGTCATTTAGTCCAGATTAGAGGGATAACTAAGAAGAGATTAAAAACATCAACCTAATTCGGCCATTTCTTTAGCATGTTTCTCAGGGGCAGTTTATCTCCTGCCTCTAAGGGTGGGGTTGATTTTGGAAAAGAGGCAGATACAGCAAATCCTGGGGATGCCTAGTCTGACGCTACGCACGGACTCTACAAAGAGACAATGGTAGATTTCCGTGCGGCGGAGACCCAGTTCTGTCGAGGAGTCAGACACCCAGTTGACAAAGCATGTTGAGAGTTTTTGTTGCAGTTCTTGCTTTCACAGCTCTTCATGTGCCACCCTAATCCCAGCCCTCTCAGTTTTGATACCAATACAGGTTATAGGTCTTGAATTATTTACTTCTCAATATGACCCCGCCAGCTCTTTTGGCTTTTCTCTCTTAGCTTTATAACAATGTGGTGATAGAAGAGGTCAGCACATGCTTTTACCTGAGAAAGTCTGAGAGCGGTTATTGGCAGGGAGATGGGAGGCCAGAAGAACCATGTGAAACCTTGGCAACCTCTGCAGAAAAGAATTAAAAAAATCGTCCCTTCACATGTCAACCTCTGTGACATAAAAACAAATCACCAAACCTTCCAGAGGTCCACAGGTCTATTCCTGTTACACTCAGAGAGAGCCCAGATGTCGGATGCGATGGCCTCATCAAGCCTGGTGCGGAGCAAATATTTCTTATTTTATGATTTTGGTTTTAAAAATGTTGTCACAAAAATTCGAATACAGAAAAGATGGCAAGCGTGTCGTCATGTAGTATCTTGTTTCTAATGAATGAAAGGAAGGACTGAAAAAGGATGCTTCAGGATTGAATCACATAAAAAGAGTGGGGCGAGTTGCAGCAAATAAAAGCAGCAAAACAAAGTTGGGGAAAGACTTCTGCGCACAACAGTAAAAAAGAAGAGATTGTGCCCCAGAAGATGAGGGTACTGAGGAAGGATTCACAAGAATAGCCTTCCTTCATTAAGTAATTCAGATTTACGGACTGTCCTGAGGTTTACCTTGGTAATAGGAGAAAGACAGGGGTAAAAATTAGTAGAGAGACTTATTATTCTATTATATCAGGAAGAAAAATGGACAGAATCTTTCATTTGTCCATTATGGAATTACAGTGAAAATAGGGACGTAACTCAAGAGACTGGGTCCATTTGGGGAGAAACACTAGACAGGTCCTAGGAAAAGATGAAACACTTGGTCTCTGGGGTGATATTTGAGGAGGGAGAAAGATATCTTAGAGGTAGGGTTGCCAGATTTAGTAACAAAACAACATACATGGGACATTTAAATTTCATCTTCATGGGAAAAAAAAAGTTCTGTGTGTGTCGTATTTTTAGTTAACCCCAAAGAACATAGTAAGTGAATCCAATGAATACATATAATTTGAATTTTACTGGGTGTGCTGTATTTTACACCAGAGAAAGCCAGGACAGCTCCAAGGAGAGTGTGGAAGCAGAACTGGATGGTTATAGGAAGACACTGTGGTACTATTTTTGACGAGGGGAGCGGCAGCTAGAGGGAGGTAAGAGGAGGAGCCAGAGTTGGGCGCCTTTGGAAAACATTAGGTTTCCTGCAATCCTGAGGTGTCCAGTCCTCTTTTATGGTAGCTGTCCCACCTGGCTGGAGGCATAAAGGACAAAGCTTCAGGAGAAAGGAGATCTATATGAAGCATCTCAAACTAAAACAGTAATTGGGACCGGCCAGTCAAAAAAATACATTATCAAACTAAATTATTACTCTCATCCACTTTTCTGGAAACATGAAGCATGACAGAGCTCACATGATGATAAATGGCAGATGCCGGGGAGACAGAAGGATCTGGTGAGGGCAATGGTGATCTCCAGCTTTTAATAAGTCTTGTCTGAAGGCGACTGTATCAAAATACGTAGAATGTGCCACCCAAAGAGTAAGCCTAATGCAGACAACTGACTCTTACATAACAATAATCAATATTGGCTTCTCAGTTGTAACAAATGTACCACACTGATGCAAAATATTAATAATAGGGGGAAAACCAGGTGTATGAGGAGAGGGTATATATGGGACTCTGTACTTTTTTGTGAAATTACTCTGTTAACTGAAAAACTATTCTAAAATGTGGAGTATATTAATTTCAAAAATTGAGTATTATGCTGGAGATCACCTGGAGCTTCTTGGAAGTGCAGAATCACAGGTGCCTATGGAAGCACAGTGAATCAGAATCTGCATTTTAGGAAGCTCTTTGTGGAGTCTCTATGCCTATTCAGTTGAAGAAGCACTAACTAGCACAGCCATCAGAAACTCGGGTTACCATGTCTGGTGGACTTGGTTTTCATTTCCATCTATCATACCTTTTTTTCTAATGAGGCCCCTGTGGGCAAGTTACTGAACATCTTCAAACCTCATGGTTTTTTTGTTTTGTTTTGTTTTTAATTTCCGACACAGGGGAGTGAGAATACCTAGTTCAAAGAGTTATTAAGAGGAAGAAATGAGGTTGTGCTTACAAAGCTCCTAGCATGGTGCTTGGCAAATAAAAAATAGTCAGTAAAGGTTAAGGGTTGCTTATTCCTAACAATGGTTGGAATGGTAGCCAACACCCAGGAAGATTTCAAACTTCTTGGAGTTTTGCTTTCTTTTTTTTTTTTTTTAAAGATTTTTATTTATTATTTATTTGACATACAGAGTTCACAAGTAGGCAGAGAGGCAAGCAGAGAGAGAGGAAGGGAAGCAGGCTCGCCGCCAAGCAGAGAGCCCGATGTGGGGCTCGATCCCAGGACCCTGGATCACGACCAGAGCCAAAGGCAGAGGCTTAACCCACTGAGCCACCCAGGCACCCCGGAGTTTTGCTTTCTTAACTTCCAAGATGCCTTTTTTTCTATGGAAGGAAGGAAGGAAGGGAGAGGAATAAAGAAGGAAGAAATGTCTCATTCCTTAAAGGACTATGCATGCTAAAGTCACTGCTCAGATAGCAGGATTGTTCCGTTCTATTTGTGGAAATAATTGGCACTGTTCTCTTGGAACTCTGCATGAAACCCAAATGAATCAATCTGCTAGACTGACACGACATAAATGAACTCATTTAGTTCTCATTTAGTCCAAGTGACTCGTTAGCTACTCATCCTGACTTTCCTGCTCTTTGGAAGGAAACACAAGAGTCCCCTTCAGTCAGTCCTATTAGCAGCTGAAGTCCCAGTGTGTCTCAGCACTGGATCCTGTTACCTAGCACTGGTGTCTCTTTGAGATCCTGTTATTTCTGGAAGATAGGTAAGGCTAAAACGGTTTCCTTAAAGTAGACAGTTTAGGAAGACTTATTCTTCCTAAACAATAGTCTTCCTAAAGAAAGGTCTTTGTATTAATCAATCCTTCTTATTTCCTGTGTTTCTGATGCTTTGATGTCTTGCGGCCTTGTTGACCTGGAGAGTCTGTCCCTTTTAGGGCTGACCAGTTCCTATAGACAGTAGAGGAAGTAAACTCAGGAGTATGGCTGTCACATGCCAGCTGACCAACCCAGAGCCTGCCCTCACCCTGTCTCCTCTCTCTGGACCCTTGGCCACCTGTCCTCCTCACCCTAGGGCCAGGTACCAGAGGACCAGGGGCTGTCCCTACACCATGGAGCTCACTGAAATTACTCAAACCACCAATCCTAAGTCTGCTTCCCTGGCCTTGCTTATTTCTTCCCCTAGACAGCACCACAAAGGCCTTCTCCCGTGTTTCTCTCCTGCTCCCTCCGCCTCTTGAACAACGTTGGTTGTTCAGCACGTGGCCCATGTGACATAGTGTGGCCCCTGCTCTCGAGATGTGTAAGACACTCTGTATCAGCGGCATCCACCTCCGGATCTGTGGGCTTCTCCAGACCTGCATAATAATGCCTACGTTTTAAAACAGTGTTTTGAAATGCGTTTTACAGAGGACTCTCTGACAACAGAGCAGTTGGTTTTGAGCATACAAATGGACACTTTAGGGTAAGTGCCCATGGTATCAAAAGTCAAAGGATATATGGTTTGTTGTCATGGATAGGTGGTCATTCCTGCGGATCTGAGTACAGAGAATTATTCAATTCACCATGCCAGTTAAAACAGCTGACACTTTCCTAATGCTGATCCTTTCCTAATGCTGTTTGTTGTGTTTCAAAAGTTTGTTCTTCCCATTTCTACCGAATTCCTACTTGTGCCTCGGATCCAGACTCAACCACATTCCAACTGCAGTTACCGTAGACGTAGTTCACGTGTTCGCTCTGTTTGGTCCTTCTCTCTATTGCATTCCATGTATCTCCCTGGTTCATGCTGGTTGTTGGTGGGTCTGCCTCCCCTGGCCCTGCTCCCCTGGAATTAGGAGTTCCTGGAGAGTGGGGGTTAGGCCATTCATCTCCGTATTCCTGGCACTCAGCAGAGAGAGACAGTAGCCAACACCCAAGTTGTGGTTGTTGACTGCAGCAGTGAGCAGGAGAGCTAGTCTCAGTGTACTGGTGTGCCAGGGCTGCTGTCAGGAAGGGTCCCTGATGGAGTGGCTTCCAATGACAGAGATGAATTCTCAGCTCTGGAGGCTAGAAGTCTGACATCAAGGTGTCACTAGGACCCCACTTGCTCCAAAACCTCTAGGGAAAAAGCTATTCTTGCCTCTTGCAGCTTCTGGTAGCCCCAAGCATTCCTTGTCTGTGACAGCAAAACTCTATCCCTGTGTCAGTGTCCACATGGCCATCTTCCTTCTGTGTCTGTGTCTAAATTTCTCTCTTGACAGAAGGATACCGATCATGCTGGATTAAGCAGCCACCCTACTTCAGTATGATCTCACCTGAAGTAATTACATCTGCAGCAAGCCCATTCCTAAATAAGGTCACATTCTGAGGACCAGGGCTAAGGACTTCAACGTATCTTTTGTGGGGGACACAATTCAAACCCTACAAATAGTAAGGAGCTTACGGGAAGTCCCATAGAAGGTGTGGTCTGTCCTTCCATGCCATCTTTTTATAGGAGAATTTGGGCTGAGAATTAAGATCACATATGACTTTAATAAATAACTAGAAATTGAACATTAGAGAAACAAAGTGAAAAAATCGATAGCTGGAAATTCATTCTCTTAAATGATATAAAAATACCTCTGACCTAGAACTCTCTAACATTCACTAAATGAATGAAAATTAATGAACAGGCATCTTTATAATTGTCAGTGGAGTGAAATACCATTTACTCTTTACACAGGTCTGATCCAGATATTAGAATAATAAATAGTCACGGTTATTTCATGTTAACTAAAATTTACCGGACGAATTACTAAAGTGTTGTCAGCTTGCATTTTAATAACTTCAGTAAATAACAAGAAAAAAGTGGGATAATTAATTCTTGAGGACACTTTGGGAATATAATGAAAAGGGTGGTGAGACTTTGAAAGCGTAAGATGTCAGCAGCATTGGTATTGGCACTGATAGCAGAAGGCATCCCCTGGGGGGACATCAGTACCTTTGACATTTAGCCATTGGCAGACTTGCCCTGGGTAGGAGCAATGTGTGTGTGTGTCGGGGGGGACATTATGCAGATCCTATCACGGGGGTCCCAGCAGTGGTAGAAAACAACACCATGCTAAGCTTGGACAGCTGAGCAAGAAAATGGCAGGTTCCGATTGGTAGCAAAGAGGCCTTGACATGACACACAGCAGAAGTTCCCTCCAGGTTCCAGGAACCTTTGGGAAGAGCAGCCATTCTGTAGTTCTGGCAGAACACCGTGAGGCAGAGCTGGACAGCTGTGGAGTGGCGACATTCACAGTGACATTGCTTTACCTCCAGACTTGCCTGGCTTTAAGCGCCCGATTCTACAAAGGGATAAAGATCAAGAAGGCCTGAGGGAGCAAGAAAGTGAACCTTGTGAGGGCAAGAGACAGAGGTGATCTAAGGGAGGAAGATAGACAGAGAAACGGAAGAAGCCCCCAGCGAGATCTGGATGTCCTGATTCATCAGGGATGATCTGAACAACAGGGTAGAGAGTCCCAGGGATGGTCTGGAGAAAGGATGAGGCTTGGAAGATGTCTGGAGGCTTTCTAAGAAGCATGTCAAACAGAGGGAAAGATGGGTGAATAAACTTTTTTTCCTAGAAGATGGGAAGGGAGTGGGGGAATATTTAGGTGGATTTGAGAGGGTAGAACGGTGGGAAAGGGGTAAGAGTGTGGAGGCAGCTGGTATGTGGTGATGAGATGCCTAGGGAAGGCTGCAAGGACATGTCAGGAGGGCCACTGACATGCTGTGCTGAATGTCCTAGTATGCCAGAGGCAAGGCTATTGTGTACAGTTGTTCAGGTAGGGCACTTCTAAGGGAAGCTGGCTGGGGGATGTGTGGGGTTTAGACTCCACCAAACTGTGGGTCCCACCTCAAGATGGCACCCCTTTGGATGAAGCAGGGAGCTTTGTAAAATTCACAAAGCACCATGTGGACTGATGTCCTGACAAATAGCACCTTCTTTGGTAATTTCTGACTCCTGGGTCTCTAATGTATTATCTTCTGTTTACCTCCTGTTTGGAAATAATCGTTCATTCTGTAAAGTCTGGGGCCTGTGTTAGTTTTCCGCATCAGCTCTGACAGAAGTAATCAACACAAACTTGAGAAAGCTTTATGCTGCACCTCCACTTGCGCTCTCTCCGTCTGTTCCTGCTCAATACTTTCCTCACCTTCATATCCAGGCCTTGCTTTCTGCATGGACCAGAACCTTCGTGGTAACATGCCTGTTCGGGGCTCAGTCATTCGTCCTTCTCAACAAGCTCTTGGTAACATTCCCTCCCGGGTCACGCACAAGCTTCTCTGAGAGGGAATGGCATGAAGCCTTTCTCTTGGCCTTTCTTAAGCTAAAGCTTTCTCTTTTGAGTCTTGAAACCATTTGAATATTTGTAAAACTATCAACTGTCTCTCTATGAAAGCGTATACATCAATGTTTTCAGTAGTTCCCAGATTCTGTAAAACTCCTTCCTTGCCCAGCTTTAGAGACCATTTGAAGGAGTTGTAGACTCTTGTATGTTGTGTATTGTGATTATTACCTCTTTTGTAGAATTCAGGGTCAAGTGCAAAGCAAAACTCTGACATAACTGAATGTCTATGGTACCCAGAAGCATCTGCATTTGCCATGAGAATCCTGTACTATACTTTTGCTCAAGTCTATCTCCTGGTCTCCAGCTTCATTCCCTGCATTCAGGCCTTAATAATTTCGAACCTGATTCATTACATGTGGCCTCCTTGCTTTTTGTCCTGATTCATACCCTCCTTCATTCCATGTTCCACTCTGGCTTCCACAATAAAACTCAGGTGCCATTCCATTGCTTAAAACCATTCAAGGACACCCCAGCAGCTTATAGCTAGTATGTGATCAGATCCCATGAATACTAATCCTTCATAGATCACAGTGTAAAGCTTCAATGTATAAAATCTGGTTTTGCTCCAACTGAGACAACGTGATCAGAGAGAATGGGAGCTGAGAGCATCATGTGATTCCCCCATAGACAGGAATGAAGCTTGCTCAGACACTAACAACCCAGGACGAAAGAACAGTCATTGTTTCTTGGAACTGTGATACCCTTGTCTCAGAAGCATGGAAGAAATCTCCAGAGTGAGGACTGAAGACAATTCTATCCCAAGACCACACAGTGCTGATGGGTGGCCAGAGTTAGGCTCTGATTGTTCTCCTACGGTTTTCTGTCCAAATCTCTACAAATTGGGGTTCTCAACTCTCATAATCTTCTGTAATTTCAAGATGTATAAAAAAGGGAAAAATGAGTTTTCTGGAATGTGAAATGAGGCTTATAATTTTTTCCTCCTAACTTTGCTAAAATACATAGATTAGATTAACATCCTGGACCTGGAGACAAGGACTATTTGGGGGGTGATTGGAGGAAGCAGGGTGAGGGGCGGCGCAGGAAGATGGGGAAGGAAAGAGAGCCATGAACAGGCATGTTGCTATGGTGTTATTGCTGTGAGCAATGGGGCTCCGTCTGCCAGGGGCTTCTGGAAGAAGGTATAAAAACAAGCAAACAAACAAAAAAATAACAAAAACAAACCCCTGAGAATTGTCCCTCTGGGGGATGAAGAAGCAGGACTATCTTTTATAGTCTTTCATTGTTTGAGGGGCATCCTGGCTCCCCTAGGCACTTTTGCCTCCCCCCTGTGCAACTTGAAGAATATTTTTTTTTTTTTAACCACCAGGAAGAGCCCTCAGATGACAAAAAAGATGTTGGGGTTTGAGGGAGATGTCTGATGGTGACTTCCTGAATCACCTGACGGGACAGGGGCCAACCAGCTGGCTATAAACAGCTCAAGATTGATAACTTTAAAATGTAGCTTACTTTACAGTTACGGGTTTTAAATAATTATGGTACTTCATTTAGTAGAGGTGGCATGTAGATACATAGACACACATACACACAGTATTGAATATCTTTGTATATTTTAACCTGATGTGATAGCATGTTATTTTTCATTCAGTTCTCTACTGGAGACTCAAAAATGATAGAAAACCATTGATTTAAAGACTGGCCACCACGCCACTAGCATGACATTCCAGTCCCTAAAGATCTAGGCACCTCTATGTCCTGGGCCTCATGTGCCTTATGGCCCAGCATGACAAAATCCTGTGCCATTTCATGCTCTCAGGCCTTTTAACTGCTGTTCCTCTCCCTACAATGTTACGGGCTGCATCCTTCAAAGCCCCATTCATTTTATCTTCTGTGCAGTCTTCCTTGGCTGTCCACCTCCCGACATTCCATTCCTGCTTGGTTCCACACCTCCACCTTGCATGCACGTCTTCCTGCATGTATCTCATTCTTCTCTCACTATTAATTGACATATGTGTCCCCTGCCAGACTGCATCATTGTCCATGTTTTATATAAACGTAAATCCCCATCCTCTCCCACAAAGTTGACCCATGATAGAAACTTACTGATTATTGTTTAACTAAATTGAACTGTATTTCCCAAATCCCTGTAAGGAGCTACATGGCTGCAGAGCTAGGGGGTGGGTACATTCATTCAGGCTTCAAAGACTAAGGTCAAAAGAAATAACAAAGGCAAGCACATTTTTCTTTGCTATTGTGGTAAAGAGTTGGAATTTTATTCTAAAAGGAAAGCCATTGAAGGGATTAAACGAGTCACGTGATCCAATTTGCATGTTAAATCTATCACTTGGGTATGTTTTCATTTGGATACTAAAGAAAGCATTGTTCATGGGTACTGAACCATTTCTGCCACACGCATTATGCAAAAACAAGTCCACATCATTGAAATCGTCAAGGATGATTAGAAAGAGAAATTTAAATGTGGCAAGTCAGACAAAGAAATTACCCTGCCACCTTCCAGATCTCCCATATATGAATTTTCTATTGGGAATTCTAACCTTCCTACAGAAATATCTCAGCTAGAACATAGAAGTAGGTCTTTTAAGCCTCTGGCAGAAAACCTGATGACAGTTCCCAAAGTAAAAAGTATACAGTGTCCTAATGATAACCTTGGGGGAAGTTTAAAAAATGGGCAGGCTGTGTGTGTGTGTGTGATCATCAGGCCCTCTGGCTGGATCTACCAGGGGACTGGCTGCCTGATCCAGGCATTCCATCCCTGGGAAGGGGAACCTCTATGGTATTTCCGAAGCGAGACAGAACATTTGGATCCTCCATGCCTAAAGTCACCTGTCTTATATTCCCTGCTCTGTGACCACCTCTGAGAGGACATCTTTCTTGACCCCTTGATCACTGGCATTTACCTGGGCTTAGACATTTCTATTGCAATGCCTGGAACCACATCATGGACTGGGGTTTCAGAATGACAACCATTCTTCAAGGAACACTGAACACAGTTCAACTTTAAATATACTTTACTACATGATTCATGTAGAAATGTCCCCTTAACTTCAGGTGCCCTGGTGGCATTCTGAAAGCAACAGATGGAGAGGGTTAGGAGTCAGTCAGAACTGCTGCTGCGATATTGGTCATCCCTGACATCTCTGACTCCCCTCTTGTCATTTATAACATGAGGATAATAATGCTTACTGTAAGGGCCTATATAGCCAAAATGGCTCCATTTCAGTTGAATAGCCATTGTGGTGTTTATGCAGTAAAACTTAAACTGTCCCTGCCCCCCTTCTGCAAGGCTTGCTGCTCCCCTCAGGGGACTTACTTAAAAACAAGTCCCGGAAACCAGTCCCAGGTAACAAAGCCCAAATACAAGGATGGGTCAGGCCTGGTGGAGGTATCCAATCAGTGGGGCACGCATACTGTCTCCCTAACTACCAAGGTGTGTGGACCCCGCCCTTTGGGCACCAATTCTGACCAAGGTGATAGGGTAGTTCAAATGCCTACTATGGGGTAAATTGTAACTCAACTGGTCACTTATGTGTGACCTAGCCTAACTGTGCAGTTTTCTCTGTGTCATTGGCCACCTGTGCGTGGCTAGGCCCAACCACATGGCCTTTGCCCTTAAAAGCCAGTCTGTAAGGCAGAGAGGGGCCGTCTCTTACAAAGAGGCGACCCCTCTCT
>RCUC01106414.1:0-11773 GCA_003697995.1 Taxidea taxus jeffersonii
TTTTTTTTTTCTTTTGAGAGGGGTGGATGGCATGATTATGGACTACCCACAGGGCAAGGGACAAATAATAAGTGGATAAAACCCACTTGCTCAACAAATGAACTAGTAAAAGTAAACCCAAAGCTGTGTAGATCAGTCTCTTACTGTTCTTTGTGCAGCCCAAAGCTAACCTTTTCTTTGAGCAGGAGAAAGGCCTAGCCAAGTAAGGAGGAGGTTGTGGGAGAGGATCTCCCAAAGGGAGCATCCAGGGCTTTTGGAGAGGAAAGGGAGGATGGAGGCATAAAGGGGGTCCAGAGGAGAGAGCGGCCATGTGGCTGGACAGGAGCAGTCCCTGGCTCCAGGCCTCAGAATCTCCTGTCAGAGGTGCCTTGAGAAGAGCCACAGCTGGCAGGAGTACTGTGGTCCTTTGCTTCCTCTTCCAGTGGGAGCCAGGCAGGAAGGACAGAGTGGGGGAGGGCCAAGATGCCAAGGGGGGAGGGGGAGGGAGGCAGAGAGAGGGAAGGAGGCTCCTGGAGCCATTCTAAACAGCGACAGCCAAATCACTACCCCAACAGTGTACAGGATTTGAAGAGCATGCGGGGAAAGATAGAACCTGAAGGAGGCTTTTACGTGTGTTAACGCTCCCTTTAGTGGTGTTACCAGCCCAGCAGATGGTAGAAGACCAACCGAACTGGAGGAAATCAAGTATCCTTCATAGCTCACTTACGGCAGGGTCTGGGGTGGTTTTATTATTTATGGAGTCATGGAAACAAGCTCTACAGCACCATGGTGTGTTGTTACATAATTCCTTCCTCCTCCTGAACGCAGTGTTGGTGTACTCCATATGGTTATTACAGGTAGGTTGGTTTTACTTCAGGTATATATTTATTTTTGGAGTAACTAGCTTTTGGCAGCTCGACCAGAAAATTAATTCAAAGCACTAAAGAGAGGTATTGGGAAGAACCAGCTCCACTCAGACATGGGAAAGTTTCCTTCTATTTCCATAGACTCTTTTTATGTGGCCCATTCCAAGGGGTGCGAAACTGGGGAGGGACTTGCATGCAAGCCTTGGGGTATGAAGACCCAGGCAAAAGAGTGTTTATTAAAACACAGGCACCCTTGGAGCCCTGGCTTGAAATTTAAAGGCATTTTTACTTTATGAAATCATGCCTCTAAACTGGAGCTCCATTAGTGCTGGAAAGTCACAGATACAGTTGAAAACGGGCAAAGTCAGCAGAGAAAAATGAGGGTCCAGGGTTAAGAACCTCTGACTTTTAAGATAACTGAGCAAGAAAGGGAGATAATTGGAAAAGATGGGGGCTCTGTAGCATGATGTTAATGAACTTGTTCAGGTATTCCTTATCAAACAATGATTTTTTGAAAAGCACCGGTTCGTACTATTAAAAATGCAACAGATATTTATGGCTAAATTCATATTGTCCAGAGAGGTGTAAAGTGCAAAGTCTGTCTTCCTCTAACCCCTCCCCCTGAGGTTACCATGATTAACAGCTTTGTTTATCCGTCCAGAAATTTCCTATGCCCATAAAAGGATATGTATCATATCACTTAAAAAAATCACACAGGAGATCACATTGTTAGGCTCATTCCAAAACTTGTTTTGCTGCCTCCTATTCTACCTTGAGGATTTTTTCACATCTGTATAAGGATCAGCCCGCCTCTCTGAAAGTATTCATTCTGTGGGTGTATCATTTTTCTAACTTGTTCTCTGATGAAGAATAGGTGTGTTGTTTCTTGGCTTTTGCAGTTACTAACCATGCTGCATGCAGCATCTTCACTCACAGATCTTCGTGCACATCTGCAAGGATAGTTAACAGATACATTCATTTTATTTGGCACAGCCTTTGCTGGCCTCCAGTAATTGTTTTTGACAGTAGTGTATGAAAATGCTTGATTTTTCTCTGTACCTTTTTAATATTTGTGAAGATCACAGGAGACAACAATTCTTTCATTGATTTAGTTACTTGAAGTATTAATTAAGCACCTACTATATGCCAAGCATGTATGTTAGGTTGTGGGAGTACAGTGGAGAGAAAAAGTAAATGTCAGAGCCCTTTCTCAGTGGAGCTTACAGTTCAGAAGGGGAGACAAACATTAATTAAATAATCACATAAAAATGCAAATTACCACTTTTAGAAGTGCTATAAAAGAGAAGCACATGATGGTTAAGAAAGCTGAATGGTTAAGAGAAAGAGGGGGCTGATCTAATTAGGGGATGGGCTGGGTGGCCAGGACAAACTTCCCCCAGGAAGGGACAACTGCGCTGCAACCTATGGAATGAATAGAAACTCATTAGGTGAAGGAAGAAAGGAGAAGAGAGAAAGAGCAATGCAGAGAAAGGGACTATATCATGGGCAAAGGTCCTGAAAGAGAACCTGGGTGGGGAGCATTGAGAAGGAGAGGTGGGTTCAGGGCCAGATCTCACAGGACCCGCTTCAGATTCTTTCCTAAGAGGAGGGGGAGAACTTTGAAGAGGTTTAAACAGAGGGGGAGACATAGATTTTGGTTTTGATAAGATCGTTGTATTTGCCCGTAGAGACAAAAGTGGAAGATAATTCATGTTGCTGTAATTTGCATTTATTTAATTTTGAGTGAGTGAGTCATTTGTTCTATGTGATGTTCAACTTCATTTGAATTGCCTGAGTGTTGGTTTTGGCAACTTTTTTTCTCTTGGGTTCACCTTGTTCTTATTGATATATAAGAGCTTTTATGTACTAAGGAAACCAGCTTCCCATCTGCCAAGAGGTATAAATATTGTTCCAGTTTTGTCTTTTGGCTATATTTGGATGCTTTTTAAGTATTTATTTGGTCAGATTTATCAATATTGTCTTTATGGTTTCTCAATTTTGTGTCATGATACTAAAGGCTTTCTCTCCTCTAAGATTATAAATACATTTCTTCATTTCCCTGGTGGTTATATGTTTTTATTTCTTACTTTTTAGTGGATTTGTCTGGAACTTATTTTTGATAGGAATTGGGGTAGGTTTGCTTACATATTTCTGCCTGTTGCTGGCCAGGTGTGCGTCACCATTTTATAAATTCATTAATTTTTCTTGACAATTTGAAGTGCTACTTTTATCACCTGCTAAATTTCCATCTGTAAAATATGCATTTTTTTTTAAGAGAGAGAGGGAGGGAGGGGTAGAGGGAGAAGGAGAGATAGGATCTCACACAGCCCCCATGCCCTGTATGGAGCCCGACACGGTGCTCCACCTCATGACCCTGAGACCATGGCCTGAGCTGAAATCCAGAGTTTGACGCTTGACCAACTGAGCCACCCCGGTGTCTCTGTAAAATATGCATTTAGGTATAACTTCATTCTTTATTCTGTTTCCTTTTATTTATTCTTGTCTATTTTTGCACAAGTACAAATTAAAAAAATAAAGTAATTTTGGAATGTATTTTAATATCTGGTAGGGTTTAACCTCATTTTATCTTTGTCCTCCCATAATCTTCTTGGCAAATCTGGCATGTTTATTTGCAGGGCTTACTGGGAGAAATGGGACAGCTAACATGACTTTGGTTACCAGTACTTGTCATTGGTGGTCTCATTGCATGTGGGACATTGAGCACCCTGTTCTAAAGCATTTGACTGTTTGATCTGGTACTCCCCATTTCTTGGCATCAAGATACCATTGGGGTTCGCACATGTTCTCTCCTGTGCTCAACATCAAAAGAATAGGCAGATGAAGCAGCATATAAAGGGGAATGGAGATGGAGACAATCCTTAGCTTACTCTTACCCAAGCGTAGGAGAAGCAAATACTGTTGGTAGCAATAGAACTTCAACTATAGAACAAAAGGGAGAAAAGTATCACCTAGGTAGGCTGGAATGCAAGCCTCTCTCTCCTCTGTTTTTTTTTTTTTTTTTTTTTTTTAAGATTTTATTTATTTGAGAGACAGAACACAAGTGGTGGGGTGGGGGCAGTTACAGAGAGAGAAGGAGAAGCAGATTCCTCACTGAACAGGGAGCCCAACACCGGGCTTGATCCCAGGACACCAAGATCATGATCTGAGCCAAAGGCAGACACTTAACCAACTGAGCCACACAGGCAGCCCTCTCCTCTTATGCCAGAGACTGGTTTCACCCAGCCAGGTCCAGAGTACCTGTTTTAAGTCTCCTGCAACAGACAGGGTATGAACTTGAATCTGGTAGCCCTAGGTTCAAC
This sequence comes from Taxidea taxus jeffersonii, assembly GCA_003697995.1. NCBI lineage: Eukaryota > Metazoa > Chordata > Mammalia > Carnivora > Mustelidae > Taxidea > Taxidea taxus. The sequence goes on from RCUC01106414.1 coordinate 4,166, forward strand.
TTGTGCACTTGCTCTGTGTCCTTGGATCTCTCTTAACCTTTCAAGATCATAGTTGCTCCTCTAGACGGAGGGGGTAAGAGTGATTGCTTTGGAGCATTCTTCTGAGAGGCAGAAACAAAGACTACATATCACCTGACACAGTGTAGCTACTGAACAATGCCCGTTATTACTAAGCACACAACACTTTAGTTACACAGAAAGCTGTGGTTCTAAAAATATCTATTCCCTTCTGGAACTTCTGAATGTCGATTTAAATCAGACACCACATCGTAGTGTTCAAGGTTCCTCCAGTCATCGCTGGGTCATTTGTTGGCAGAATTAAATAAAAAGATGGTGCACGGCAGGGGGCGGGGGAGCATTTCAAAATATGAAGGCAAGCAGTGAAGTGTCATGTTCCCAATATGAGATTTTCCCCTGGTCGATTTGACACTGCGGCCCCCTCCCCAACGTCCCCAGGCTGCGCTCGGGAGGTGATGCGGGGTACGCCGCAGCCAGCCTGCCCTGTATCTCCTTTGTGGGTGCATGGGCTCAATTAGCATGCAGAATCCCAGCAGCCTGTACCTCTGGAATGAACTTTTATCCACTTCCTCATTTCATAAGTTTAATTAGCTAAAAACGAGCCAGTGGTCTGATGTAGATGGAAATGCTCTCAGAATAAAAATATCAGTTACTCTGAAAGCTTTTATGAAAAGCCAGGCAATGAAGTGAACTCACAAAACCAAACCTGAAACTCTCTTATCCTTCTCTCCTTCTTAAAAAAAAATAATAAATAAAATAGTCAGTCCTGGTTCAAAAGGCAATTCTCCCAAGTGACGGAACTTCCCAAGCAGTTTGTGAAGTGTGTTCTCTAAAAAAGCCCCCGATACTTTCAAATACCAAGCCTGACGGAGGTTTTAATCGCCGTGGTATTTCATTAACAGAGAGGGTCACCAGGCACTCTGGTCAAGAGTAGATAATGTGACTTTGACAGGGATATGGAAATGCAGCCAGTAGGCTTTAGTCAGATGTTCGCCCTTGGATTTGAAAGGCTGCAGACCTTCATTAGTTGATAAATACCAAGTGAGGAGCATTCGTGAAGGGTGAACTTGGAAAGAGCAGGTGGTGTGATGTGGGCGACACAGAGCCGACTTAGAGGGTGGTCCCGTCAGAACCGGCTGCCGTTGGAGGTCAGCCAGGCCAGGTCTCCTCACCCTCCCACAGCCCAGCGCAGGCAGGAGGACACAGAAGCACCCAGATTCAAGCCCCCTCTACGACGCCCCACCACAAGGAAGGGGCTGTGTGGGGACTGGGCTGTGCAGCTCGATGCCTTCTTTGATCTTACAGTGGATGTGGGGCCCTAGGCTTCCGGACACCTCTCACATTCAGCCATCCGGCTCTTCCCCCAACTCCTTCTATTCCCTTGGGTCCTCACCTCCTGGGTCTCCCTACCCAGTTCCTTCTCACCTTCCCAACTTTGTGTCCCTGCATCCACACACCCATGTCCTGCCCACAGTGGTCCCCTGGACTCTATTTCTCAGAACTGAACTGAAGCCGCATTTTCTGTGGGAGGTTTCTCTGGTGCCTCTCTCTGGCCAAGTAGCTCAGGGCTGGGTTAGAGGCTCCCCTCCGCCCTCTGTCCCATGCCCCAGAAGGCCATGTGTCTTCTGTTATCCCAGCCACCGTAGTAACCCTGCACTCTAACTGCTGGCTGATTTGTCCAGCCTCCTCACTAGGCACGAGGGCTGGTCTCTGCCCCTGGCATGGTGCTGAGCGGCAGGAGTGCAGGCCTGATGGCACCTAAACATAGCCTCTTGGGGAGGGCTGGAGCTGGAACAGCCCTTCGGAGATGGGCCTCCTTGAGCACACATGTCTGGGTCTTCCCCTGTCACTGCAATTGGTCTGGGAATGTGGACAGCCCTGACAGGAGTGTGACCTTAGGCAAGGCTCTCAGAGGCTGAGGTGAACCCTGACAGCACCCCGGCATCTGGAACCACAAGTCCCCACTGGGATGAGGTCTGGTTGGCCCATCCACTCATCCACATGGAACCCAAGAATGTCAGGATGAGTCTATCTGATGGGTCCAGCAGTGTTGGCCTATTTTGGGATTCCCAGCCAGACCTGCCCTCCTCAGACATCCTCCATACTCATTCGTTTCCACTCAGCACCAACTACAGGTCCGGCCCTGCTCTAGGACTGGCAAGCAGGGGAACTAGGTGGACCCCTTCTTGGCCACCCTGGAACTTCTGTTCTAATGGGGGAGGCAGACAGTAATCATGGCAAATATCTAAGTATGTGATTTCACTGCCTCGCTGGGACTCTGCAGAATAGAAAGATGGTGGTATCAGAGTGTCAGAGACAGAACGAAGGAGGAGGCTATTGTGTTTATTTATTTGTCCACTTGTTCATTTAGTTATTTGCTTGTGTATGGTTGACACACACTGTTACATTAGTTTCCTGTGTGTGACATGGTGATTCTACAAGTCTACGCCCTCGGCTATGCTCACCGTGAAGGTGGATACCGTCTGTCACCATTCAGTGATATTAAAATGTGGTGCCTTGTACTACTGTGACTTATTCATTTTGTAATTGGAAATTTGCATGTCCCCATCCCCTTCACCGATTTTGCCCACCCTCCCATCCTCTTCCTTTGGGCAACCAGCCCTTTGTTTTCTCCACATCCTCAAGGAAATGGCTATTTTAGACAGGGTGTTTGGAAAGTCATCAACAAGGAAGTGACATTTGGCCTGCAACCTCAGGGTGGGGAGGAGTCAGCTCTAAGGATTTTCAACAGAGGCAGCAGCAAGTGCAAAGGCCCTGAGGCTGGATCAAGCTTGGTTGGCCTCTGTGAGGAAAGACAGGGAGAACAGTGTTGGAGGGGTGGAAGAGCAGAACAGAGAGGAAGGTGGGGATCAGGTCATTGGTCTGAAAAATCAAAATAGGGTTTTGATTTTATTGTGGGTACTATGAGAAACTTTTAGAGTGTTGAAAACAGAACATGTGAATTGACCTGACTTATAATTTGAATGGACACTCTTCCTGCTATTAGAATATGAGCTGTAGGGGACAAGATGGGAAGCAAGGGGATTAGTTAGGGGAGAAATGGCAACACTAGGCAAGCAGTGACCCTGGCTGAGGTGGGGGAGATGGAAAGAATCGACTCAGAGAGAGGATGGAAGGAGGGCATCGGTCGAACTGTCGGGGACCAAATGTGTCCCATCCAGGGCATGGGGGAGCACAGGGAGCTCCTGGTGGCTGGGTTTGAGGCACTGCCCTTTCCTGAAATGTCTCCCTCCCTTGCTCCTTTTCTCCATTGCACATTTCCTGCTTTGTGTCCCATTCTCTCACACCTAGAGTTTGTTACAGAGAAGATAGATAAACCAAGTCATGCTCATGTTACCAATGACCAACAAGTGATTTATCCAGAAAGTGCATCTGCGATGGTGAAACTGGTGGAGAATAGTAGTAATCTGGCCCCCTTTTTTACATAGGAGTTTATGTTTTCACTGCATTTTATCTCCTGGCCTGGGTGGAAATAAAAGTGAAGCAGATAAATGCCAAAGAAATGGGAATCTAAAGTCAATTTCATGGACCTTTCTTAATGGGTGAGCTGTAAAAAGGAAGGATAAATATTCAGGCACAGCACTGTTAGCATTTCACAGCCTCTCCCGGGACTAGGGATGTGGGTAAGTTGCTGCTTTTAAGCTTTCTGGTCTCAAGCTCTATGTCAAAAAAGGGTTAGCTGGAGAGCTGATCTGGGCCAGTGCGGGAAGGCCTGGCATCTGTGGATCTGTTGGGGATCACTGTTGGGGGACCGGTGGGTGTGTCGGCGCCCTGCTCCCACAGCTGCACAGTGAACAGTTTGACTGGGCGGGTGATGTATACAGTGGGGGAGGTCTCGGGGTGACAGGCACTTCACAAGACCTTTCTCTAGAGCATCTTGAGGCTGGGCCTGGAGGCCAGGACCACCATGTGGAAGATCCAAGGTAAAAACTCCAGCAAATGATGCTGAGAAATTGCATCTGAGGAGTGATCTGTGGGCACCAAGGGGAGCACAACCAGCAGGCTTAGTAGCTGGGATGGTGCAGGACCAGATGGACTGAGTCCCAGGAAGGCCGGGAGCCCTAGAGCGGAATGCATGCTGCAGAGTGTGGGGCAGTTGGCCTGTCACATGGCCTGGGAGGGGCGGGCTTGGGACTGTAAGGGAATGCAGGCAGGACAACAGAGAAGGCTCCATGCCTTTCAGAAAATCAAGACGTGGGGCCAGGTGGCCTGCTACCCAGGCTAGGGGAGTCTGGGTGGAACCCACTGGTGGAGGCATGAGGTTTGTGTGCAACCCTTGTTCTCGGGGCCATGAAGCTGCCCCAGCCCAAGGCTGCCCCGTCCTGCAGTGGAACGACCTTCCTGAGTAGCAACTATAAAGAGGCCAGTGTTGGCAGTGATCAGGGCCTGGAGTCTGGTGTCTGGAGCCCTGCTGACCTGTAAGAGGTGCATGAACTTGGGTAGGGCATGGAACCTTGCAGGGTCTCTATTTCCTCACTGGAAACATGGAGGATAATAATGGCACTTTCCTTGTTGGGTTGTCGCAGGGATTAAAGGAGCAGACATTTGCAAAGCCCTCAAAAAGTTGTCAGCACATAGTAAACCCACAATCAATGCTAGTTCTCATTCCTGTCCCCGTTTTCGGAGAGCTGACTGTGTGCCGGGAGCAATGCTAGATGATACACACGTACAGAATTATTTCAGCTTCACAATCTCCCCATTTATGGATTTTCTTCCCACTTATGGATGAGGAACTGGGGTGACCTTCTCCCCATTTACGGATGAGGAACTGCGGTGAGATTATGTACTGTCTTGAGGTCAGGCTTCTGGGAAGCAGCAGAGCGGCTTACCTAGTACCAGATACACCTGCTGGGAGGGCGTGCCCAGAACTTGGCAGGTGTCATCTGGAATTCATAAGGACTCTCCTTTAGGGCCCGATGCGAGGTTCAGAAAGTATCTTTGGTGCCTGTTACATGAGCAGGTGCTAACCCTAGGGGTGGCTTATTCTGGTATTCAGGTGTGGGCAGGTGGGCCACCTGCTGCTGGCAGTGAGGGAATCTCAGGGCTGTTGGGAATGGCGTGGGGTTGGAGCCAAAGGCAGGGCTTGATCTCACCGGGGAAATGCAGGGCTCGAGGCAACAGGAAAACAAGACCCGCTGTTTTCGCATCAAAGGATCTTTTAATTCAAAGCACCACGACAGCACTGAGGACCGTGAATGTGCTAAGTTTGTCCTGCAGAGGCTAGACGGCGGAGCTCGGCTGGCTGCCAAGGTCCACCATGTGCTTCTTCCCGGGTCTCTGAGCCTTGGCAGGCGCACATAGGCTCGGCGTGGCTTGGCCCCGGCCCTTGGCTGCCTCCCTGCTAACCAGGCTGGGCAGCTGCTGCACATGAGGTTTTAGTTGAAGAGTAACTGGCGAGAAATAGGAGGACTTAGCTCATAAACTTTTATTTAAGGGAGATTGAAGATTGCTCAGATGACAGTTTCGTAGCCCAGAAATCTGCATGTAACCATCAGAATGGCGCTGGAAGCTATGCTTCTGCCAACATCGCCATTTATGGGGTGTCCACGGCATGGGGTGTCCACGGCATAGGCCCTCTCGGATACCATCCCGGCCCCTTACCCTGGTCAGCAAAGTTTGTCTCCCTGGGAGGACACTTAGCCTCAGTGGGGCGATGGGACTTTGCCAAGACCCTGCAACGAGAAGCCCAAGGGTGTGGGGAATGTCATCATTGGGACCACATTTTCGGATTCCCTGACAGTTTCCAAACCCTCGTGATGGTACATCTCTCATTTTGATCGGACTTGGTTCATATGGGACCGAAATGTTCCTTTCAAAAAATTTCCGAGCATGAAATGAGCTGGTCCAAATTGCGGCACAGACGAATACTTCTTGAAGAAACGCCACTGATTTATAAGGTGTAATGGGCATTTATAAATTGGGAGATGGGTGGACTGGCCTTGCAAAAGCTTCTCTAGCGTCTTTCCATTTAACAGGCTGCTCTTCTCATACATTATAGCATGGATTTGAGGAGTCAGGTTCTTGTCTGAGGTGGATTCACACAATTTAGTCAGTGTGCTCCCTCCACTGCTCCTGGCTTCAAGGTGATGCTGTGGACTGAATATTTGTGTCCTCAAATACTCAGGTTGAAATCCTAACTCCCAAGGTGATGACATTAGGAGGTGGGCACTCTGGGAGGTGCTCGGGTCAAGGGCGGAGTCTTCATGAATGGAATTAGTGCCCTCATAAGAGTAGCCTGGGAAAGTCGGCATGCCTTCTCCCATCACGTGAGGTTACCGAGAGCAGGTGACCCCCAGCGGCCCAAAGGCAGGTCCTCAGCAGACACCAGATTTGCTGGTGCCTCAGTCTTGGACTTGCCCAGCTTCCAGATCTGTGAGGAATAGATGCCTGTTGCATATGACTCACCTTCTGTCATAGCAGTCAAAATGGGCAGAGACGGGTGCTCAGGCCAAGCCCACCTGCTCGGCCATCCCAAATTTCTTCCCATTAACCTCCCCCATGAACCCTGTACCTATCTTTCCACCATTTAACATTCTGGTTCACTGACATCCCCTCTCCTCTGAGAAGTCCGGGTTTATCTTTCTGACCAGATGATTTACAGGATGCCCGGTTATAGTTGAATTCCTTGGCCATATCCTGCATTTTCGCTTGCTAAATCAGGCAATTCTACTATCCCCTCTTTTTCCTCTGACTCTTTGAGCATTGACTTGTCTGAATGACTCTGTTTTGCACTGGGCTGCTGTGTTTGACTTCTCTCCCTTGCGAGGGTGTCAACACTCAGGGACTGGGGACCGGGTGCTATGTGGGACCCCAGACAATACCTTACACACAGTATACCCTCAAAAATATTTTAAAGGAGTGAACTGGTCTCCTAGTCATTTCATCAGTGTTGGGATGGTCTTTTCAGGAGCACACTGTACAGCCAATATACATTCTGAAGATTTTGGTCTTTCTGAGTAATTTTTGGACCATTCCACTTTGCCCCCTACTCCCAAAACAAAACAGTAATGCAAAGCCAAGCCAAGCAAAACAAAACCGAATGAAATGAAACTAAACTAACCCAAACCAGACTGAACTACACAACTGGAGGCAGATAGCCTGGGTGGGGAAAATACTTGGGTGGGTCTTGGCATGCCCTTGGCCTGTGTTTAGGGCAGTGTGGCCCAGAGAACAAACGCATCTTCTCTCCTTATCCTGTCATTTTGTAAAATGGGTAGGATGAGGAAAACCACATGATAGGAATTTTCAGAGTCAGGGAAGGCTTCTCTCTTTCAAAATTTTAAATTCAGAACTGATCATGATTCCCCAAACAGGCCAGACCAGAGCTTATCTTTGTGTTCTTTCAAAGAAAGCATGTATTAAACAAGTTAAGAGCATTAGCAGATTTTAGTGGTGTCCTTAACTGAGTTTAAAGAATAAATTGTTTTCAGTTCTAATCAATGCTGCTGGGGCGCCTGGGTGGCTCAGTGGGTTAAGCCTCTGCCTTCGGCTCAGGTCATGATCCCAGGGTCCTGGGACTGAGTCTGGCATTGGGCTCTCTGTTCAGCCGGGATCCTGCTTCACCCCCCC